>JAJOOR010001585.1:0-45902 GCA_036250505.1 Solanum acaule | reverse complement strand
GCTTACTTCTCAAGACACTTGGAGTTGCTTCCCCAAGTTGGTGAGTCCTCAAGTCCGAGGACAAGATCCTATGATCTAGCTTCTATGTTTAGTTCTTTGCTTATGTTGAAAGACATTGTTGTACTTTCCTATTTCTAGACTCCTTATTGATATAAGGGCTAAGTCCCATTTTCGATACTTTTATGTCTAGATGGTACATTGTGACGAAGTTAGTTTCTATTTTTCATAGATGAAGTGAAGTTGAACTTCCAAAGTAAAAGTTTTAAATTTTTCGTGATTTTATTCTATGATACATGCTATAATGAATGCTAAGGGCTTGTATAAGACCTCTTCGAGGTCGAATATTCCGGTAATGACTAGGGGGTGCTCTCGGGTCATTACAGTTAAGACCTTAGTTATGGAGTCAGTTGGCCCTCACGGCCAAATAGCCCATTTGCAAGGTCAAATGGGCATTAGAGCAGGTAAACCCCACTTTTGCCTACTTTCGTGTGATAGTCCATGGATTTTTTGGTTATCAGTAATTTCGACCTCATTTTTGCCAAAATTTTTCATGGACGTCCATTAAGACATTAGCTATGGAGACAATTGGGACTCACGGCCAAAACGGCCCATTTTCAAGGTCAAACGATCCCTGGAGAAGATATACCACTCATTTTGCCAATTTTCGCGTGATATAGTCCATGGATTTTTTGGTGATCCGAATTTCAACCTCATTTTTGCCGAAATATTTTATGGACGTCCGTTGAGACCTTAGCTATGGAGCCAGTTGGCCCTCAAGGCCAAAACGGCCCACTTTCAAGGTCAAACGATCCCTAGGGCAGGTAAACCCCCCATTTTGCCGATTTGTGTGTGCTATAGTCCATGAATTTTTTGGTGATCAGGAATTCCAAACTCATTTTTGTCGAAATATTTCATGGATGTTAGTTAAGACCTTAGCTATGGAGCCAGTTGGCCCTCACGACCAAAACGGCCCATTTTCAAGGTCAAACAAACCCTGGAGCAGGTAAACCCCCCATTTTGTCGATTTTCGTGTGCTATAGTCCATGTAGTTTTTGGTGATTCGGAATTCCGACCTCATTTTTGCTGAATTTTTTTATGGAGGTACGTTAAGACCTTAGCTATGGAGCTAGTTGGCCCTCACGGGCAAAACGATCCATTTTCAATTTCAAATGAACCCCGGAGACAGTAAACCCCCCCCCCCCAATTTTGCTGATTTTCGTGTGCTATAGTTCACCATCTTTTTGGGTGATCAGGAATTCCGACCTAATTTTTGCCCAAATTTTTCATGGACGTTCGTTAAGACCTTAGTTATGCAGTCAGTTGGCCCTAACGGCCAAAATAGCCCATTTGCAAGGTCAAAGGAGCCTCAGAGTAGGTAAACCCCACATTTTGCCGATTTTCGTGTGCTATAGTCCATGGAATTTTTGGTAATCAATAACTCCGACCTCATTCTTGCCGAAATTTTTCATGGACGTCCATTAAGACCTTAGTTATGGAGCCAGTTGGCCCTCACGTCCAAAACGGTCCATTTTCAAGGTCAAACGATCCCTGGAGAAGATACACCCCCCCCCCCATTTTGCCAATTTTCGCGTGCTATAGTCCATGGATTTTTGGTGATCCAGAATTCCGACCTCTTTTTTACCGAAATATTTTATGGACGTCCGTTGAGACCTTAGCTATGGAGCCAGTTGGCCCTCACGGCCAAAACGGCCCACTTTCAAAGTCAAAAGTGCCCTGGAGCAGGTAAACCCCCCATTTTGCTGATTTTCGTGTGCTATAGTCCATGGAGTTTTTGGTGATCCGAAATTACGACCTCATTTTTGCCGAAATATTTTATGGATTTCCGTTAAGACCTTAGCTATGGAGCCAGTTGGCCCTCACGGCCAAAACGGCCCATTTTCAAGGTCAAACGAGCCTTGGAGCAGGTAAACCTCCCATTTTACCAATTTTTGTGTGCTATGGTCCATGGAGTTTTTGGTGATCTGGAATTCCAACCTCATTTTTCTCAAAAAAATTTATGGAGGTCCGTTAAGACGTTATCTATGGAGCCAGTTGGCCCTCACAGCCAAAACGATCCATTTTCAATGTCAAACGAACCTAGGAGCAGGTAAACCCTCCATTTTGCTGATTTTTGTGTGCTATAGTTCACCATCTTTTTGGGTGATCAGGAATTCGACCTAATTTTTGCCAAAATTTTCATGGATGTTCGTTAAGACCTTAGTTATGGAGTTAGTTGGCCCTCACAGCCAAAACATCCCATTTTCAAAGTCAAACGAGCCTCAGAGCAAGTTAACCCCACATTTTGCCGATTTTCGTGTGGTATAGTCCATCGATTTTTTGGTGATCAGTAATTCCGACCTCATTTTTATCGAAATTTTTCATGGTCATCCATTAAGACCTTAGCTATGGAGCCAGTTGGCCCTCTCAGCCAAAATGACCCATTTTCAAGGTCAAACGATCCCTAGTGAAGATATACCCCCCATTTTGCCGGATTTCGTGTGCTATAGTCCATGGATTTTTTGGTGATCAAGAATTTCGACCTCATTTTTGCCGAAATTTTTTATAGACATCCGTTGAGACCTTAGCTATGGAGTCAGTTGGCCCTCATGGCCAAAACGGACCATTCGAAGGTCAAATGAACCCTGGAGAAGATATACCCCTGTTTTGCCGATTTTCGTGTGCTATGGTCCATGGATTTTTTCGTGATCTAGAATTTCGACCTCATTTTTGCTGAAATTTTTCGTGGACGTCCGTTAAGACCTTAGCTATGGAGCCAGTTGTCCCTCACTGCCAAAACGGCCCATTTTCAAGGTCAAACGAACCCTGGAACAGGTAAACCCCCAATTTTGCCTATTTTCGTGTGCTATAGTCCATGGAGTTTTTGGTGATCCGAAATTTCGACCTCATTTTTGCCGAAAGTTTTTATGGAGGTCTGTTATGACCTTAGCTATGGAGCCAGTTAGCCCTCACGGCCAAAACGATCCATTTTCAATGTCAAAAGAACCCCGGAACAAGTAAACCCCCCATTTTGCTGATTTTCGTGTGCTATAGGTCACTATTTTTTTGGGTGATCAGGAATTCTGACCTAATTTTTGCCAAAAATTTTCATGGACGTCCATAAAGACCTTAGCTACGGAGCCAATTGGCCCTCACGGCCAAATCGGCCCATTTTCAAGGTCAAACAATCCTTGGACCTCCTTTAAGACCTTAGCTATGGAGCCAGTTGGTCACCACGGCCAAAACATCCCATTTATAAGGTGAAACGAGCCCCGGAGCAGGTAAACCACCCATTTTGCCGATTTTCGTGTGCTATAGTCCACGGGATTTTTTGGTGACCCAAAATTCCGACGTCAATTTTTCCAAAAATATACATGGACCTCCGTTAAGGCCTTAGCTATGGAGCCAGTTGGTCAACATGGCCAAAACAGACCATTTCCAAGGTCAAACGATGCCTGGAGCAAGTAAACCCCCCATTTTGCCGATTTTCGTGTGCTATACTCCACGAGATTTTTTGGTGACTCGAAAATCCGACTTCATTTTTGCCAAATATTTTCATGGACCTCCGTTAAGACCTTAGCTATGGATCCAGTTGGTCACCACGTCCAAATTGGCCCATATTCAAGGTCAAATGATCCCTAAAGAAGGTAAACCCCCTATTTTGCTGATTTTTGTATGCTATAGTCCACGAGATTTATTGGTGACCTGGAATTTCGACGTCATTTTTGCCAAAAAATTACATGGACCTCCGTTAAGACCATAGCTATGGAGCCAGTTGGTCACCACGGCCAAAACGGCCCATTTTCAAGGTCATACGATCCCCAGAGCAGGTAAACCCCTATTTTGTTGATTTTCGTATGCTATAGTCCACGGGATTTATTGGTGTCCCGGAATTCCAACGTCATTTTCGCCAAAAATTTACATGGACGTCTATTAGAACCTTAGCTAATGAGCTAGTTGGTCACCCCGGCCAAAACGACCCATTTTCAAGGTCAAATGATCCCCAGAGTAGGTAAAGTCCCCGTTTTGCCGATTTTCGTGTGCTATAATCCATGGGATTTTTTTGTGACCCGAAATTACGACGTCATTTTCGCCAAAAACTTATATGGACCTCCGTTAAGACATTAGATATAGAGCCAGTTGGTCATCACGAACAAAACGGCCTATTTTCTTGGTTAAACGATCCCCAAATCAGGTAAACCCCCTACTTTGCCAATTTTCGTGTGCTATAGTCCACGAGATTTATTGGTTATCCAGAATTCCGACCTCATTTTTGCCAAAAATTTACATGGACCTCTGTTAAGACCATAGCTATGGAACCAGTTGGTCACCACGGCCAAAACGGCCCATTTTCAAGGTTAAAAGATCCCCGGAGCAAGTAAATCCTCCTTTTTGCCAATTTTCGTGTGCTATAGTCCACGGGATTTTTTGGTGACCCAAAATTACGACGTCATTTTCACCAAAAATTTACATGAACCTCCATTAAGACCTTAGCTATGGAGCCAGTTGGTCACCACGGCCAAAACGGCCCATTTTCAAGGTCAAAAGATCCCCGGAGCAGGTAAATCCCCCTTTTTGCCAATTTTTGTGTGCTATAGTCCACGGGATTTTTTGGTGACCCAAAATTCCGACGTCATTTTTGCCAAATATTTACGTGGACCTCCGTTAAGACCTTAGTTATGGAGTCAGTTGGTCACCACGGCAAAAATGACCCATTTTCAAGGTCAAATGAAGCCTGGAGCAGGTAAACCCTCATTTTACCAATTTTCGTGTGCTATATAGTCCATGGTATTTTTTGGTGACCCGAAATTCCGACGTCATTTTTGCCAAAAATTTACATGGACCTCCATTACAACCTTAGCTATGGAGCCAGTTGGTCACCACGGCCAAAACAACCCATTTTTAAGGTCAAACGATCCCCGGTGAAGGTAAACCCCCATTTTGCCTCGTGTGCTATAGTCCACGGAATTTTTTGGTGACTCAGAATTCTAACGTCATTTTTGCCAAAAATTTACATGGACCTCCGTTAAGACCTTAGGTATGGAGCCAGTTGGTCACCATGGCCAAAACGACCCATTTTCAAGGTCAAACAAACCCTGGGGAAGGTAAACCCACCATTTTGCCGATTTTCATGTGCTATAGTCCACGGGATTTATTGGTGACCCGAAATTCTGACGTTATTTTTGCCAAAAATTTACATGGACCTCTGCTAAGACCTTAGCTATGGAGCTAGTTGGTCACCACGACCAAAATGGCCCATTTTCAAGGTCAAACAAGCCCCGGAGCAGTTAAACCATCTTTTTTGTTGATTTTCATGTGCTATAGTCCATGAGAATTTTTGGTGACCCAAAATTCCGACGTCATTTTCGCCAAAAATTTACATGGGCCTCTGTTAAGACCTTAGCTATGGAGCCAGTTGGTCACCACGGCTTAAACGGCCCATGTGATGTGGGCAGGCCACGTCCTACGTCGGCTGACCGATGTGAGCAGGCCAAGAACGATGTGGGTCGGCCACGTCTTACGTCGGCTAATCGATGTGCATAGGCCACGACAGATGTGGGCAGTCCACGGCCTATGTCGCTTGAATGATGCGCACATGCCACGACCTATGTCGCCTGGCTGATGCGCTTAGGCCAAAATCGATGTGAATATGCCACGGCCTATGTCGACTGGCCGATGTGTGCATGCCACAGCCTATGTCTCCTAGACAATGCGCACAGGCCATGGCAGATGATGCCTGGCGGATGCGCGCAGGCCACATCCAATGTCGCCTAGCCGATGCGCACAGGCCACGTCCTACATCGGCTGACCGATGTGTGCAGGCCACGGACGACGTCAGCTGACTGATGTGTGCAGGCCACGGACGATGCTAGCAAGTCATGTCCGACATCGACTGACCGATGTGTGCAGGCCACAAATGATGCTGGTAGGCCACATCCAACGTCGGCTGACCGTTATGTGTAGGGCACGAATGATACAGGCAAGCCACGTCCAATGTCGGTTGACCAATGGAGCAGGCCATGGATGATGCGGGCAGGCAACATCCGACATCAGTTGACTGATGTGCACAGACCACGACCGATGTGGGTAGTCCACGGCCTATGTCGCCTGACCGATGCACATGTCATGACCTATTGCGCATGGCTGATGCACGTAGGCCACGACCAATGCGCGCATGCCACGGCCTATGTCGACTGGCCGATGCATGCATTTCACGGCCTATGTCGCCTGGCCGATGCGCGTAGGCTATGGCCCATGATGTCTGGTCGATGCGCGTAGGCCACGGCCAATGTCGCCCGGCCGATGCGCATAGGCCACGTCTGATGCGTGCAGGCCTTGGCTGATCCTGCCTATCGTTAGCCGACGTCGGCCGGCTGATGAGCACAAGCCACGTTCGATACGTGTAGGCCTTCGCTGATGTTTCTGCCACTGGCCGATCGGTGGATCGGCTCTTCACCGTTCCACATCTGACAGGGGAGCATGTCGGCCCCCATCTTCTTCCCTCTCGATAATTTTAAACACTCTTTGACTCTCTTTTCAAAGTCCTTTTCATCTTTCCCTCGCGGTACTTGTTCGCTTCTGTATTTAACCTTGGATGGAATTCACCGCCCGATTTGGGCTGCATTCCAAAACAACCCGACTCGTAGACAGTGCCTCGTGGTGCAACAAGGTCCGGACACAACGGGGCACTCACCCTCTTTGGTGCTCCCTTCTAAGGGACTTGGTCCCTATCCACCGTTAAGGGCGCTTCTCCATACTACAATTTGGACGACGGAGCTGCCCGATTATAAGGTTGGGTTGTTCCCAGTTCGCTCGACGTTACTAAAGGAATCCTCATAAGTTTCTTTTCCTTCGCTTATTGATATGATTAAACTCAACGGGTAATCTCGCCTGACCTGGGGTCGTGGTCGGAGTGCCATTCTTAGTCGGCGTAGTTAGGGTCTGGATGTCTGGACGCACCACGGGTTGTAGCCGCGACAACAAGAGAGAGTTGAGTTTCAACCACCACTTGCCGCGACATCTATCGATGTCAACTCGCATTTAGGCCAGCCACGCGCTCGGGGTGCACGGGAGCCAGCTTCTGCCCCGCGCAATACCTTGCGGTGTGCGGGGGGCGACGTGATGCGTGACGCCCAGGCAGACATGCCCTCAACCTAATGGCTTCAGGTGCAACTTGCGGTCAAAGACTCGATGGTTCACGGGATTCTGCAATTCACACCAAATATCGCATTTTGCTACGTTCTTCATCGATGGGATAGCCGAGGTATCCATTGTCGAGAGTCGTTTGTGTTTAAATAGCAGCACACGTCCCCCCCACACACTCCGCGAACGGGGTGCAAGGGGAGGGCTGTCAAGTTTAGTATTCCTTGGCACTTTCCACGCCGGCGTTCGTCGGTCGCCCGACGAGCGTGCTGGCGTGCACGCCGAGGACGGGATGGAGGTGCACGACTAGCACGCGTCTCCCCTAAGTGTTTAAAATATGTGCGCGGGTCATTTTTCTTTGCAGGTTTTGACAATGATCTTTCCGAAGGTTCACCTACAGAAACCTTGTTACGACTTCTCCTTCCTCTAAATGATAAGGTTCAATGGACTTCTCGCGACATCGCGGGCAGCGAACCGCCCACGTCATCGCGATCCGAACATTTCACCGGAGCATTCAATCGGTAGGAGCGACAAGCCATGTGTACAAAGGGCAGGGACGTAGTCAACGCGAGCTGATGACTCGCGCTTACTAGGAATTCCTCGTTAAAGACCAACAGTGTCGAGCCTATGTCGACTGGCGGATGGGCGCAGGCCTCGGTTGACGCCTGGTATTAAAATGGACTTCACTTATGTATTAAAATGGTATTTCCAACTCTAAATCTGTTTTGCTTAATCAAATATTTTTCACATACTTATTTAAGGAACAAAAATCTTTATGCAAAATCGGGGAAATTTAAAATTTTCGGGAAAAAAGTTGTTTATCAGAAAATTGATTATCTAGCATTAAAATTGACATTCATATATGCATCATCAAAGTATTTCGACCTCAAAAATCAATTTTCTTTTATCAGATTCTTAGCAATAAAGAATTACAATTTTCTTCAAAATTGGGGGAAATTCAAAATTGAATGGGTTAAAAGACGTTTTTCAAAAAATTGGCTCGGTCAAACCGCCTACCGCGGTCGCATAGATCTTGAAAAAATACCCAAATTCAAAAAAAAAATCGCCTGAAAAGGACATATGAGGCCAAAGTTATGACCCTTTGAAGTTTCATCAATTTACAACTACTTTTTCAAGTTTCAATCTCTAATTTGGTGAAATTTCAAACGATCGTAACTTTTGCTTCGGATATTCGTTTGACATAAAAAAAATATGGGTATTTTCTTGAGATCTATTCGGTCAACTCCTAATTTGTTTTGCTCTTTTATCTTATTATATTTTTATTCATATAGAATAACAGTCACACAAGGTATTTAGGTAATTTTTTGTTCTAATATTATATATAGTGTCACTACAGGAAAAACGGTGATTAGCGACAAGTCATATTTCATGGGAGTTCGTGACAGACTATATAATGGTTCAGAGCAGCAAATGTAGGTTTTTTCAAGTTTAAACGCCCAGAATGGGAAATATGGATAGTCCATGAATTTTGTGTGATATGTGCACTTGACTATTTTTTAGCCGAAATATTTCATGGGCATCCGTTATGACCAATTAAATGGTGAGCGTTGGTTCGGAGGGGCACACGTAGGTTTTTTCAAGTTCAAATCAGGCCCGGAAATTTTTCGTTGGCGTTAGTGACAACTTATTAAATGGTGTGCGTTGGTTTGGAAGGGCAAACATAGGTGTTTTAAGTTCAAACGAGGCCCAATCAGAAAATAGGGATATCATGACAACAAAGGGAAAAACCAAAAGAGAGAAGATACATATTGGTGCTGGAAAATAACACGATGAGTACATCAAACACAATAGAAACAAATTATTAATCAGTCAAAGAGAGAGAGAGATGGTATATTCTCAAATCCTTTCCCTGATAACCATGAACGAAAAAATCAAAGCAACAAGTCCAGCCATCGCGGATGGGAAAGAACTGGTGATGGCACTCCCGGGGTCCATCGGAGCCGCCATTGGTGCATGGTTGTGGCCTTCATGGGCAGCCACAGAAACCACCATGATCACAACAATAGCGATGATGAAATTGAGGACCTTGAATGCCATTAGCCTTCTCTTCAAGATTATTATCAAATGCTTAACTTTTATTTATTTGAACAAATGACAATGTTTAATTACGCCTTCATTCAACATGTTTATATAGAAATATTGTTTAAAGGGCGTGGACAATTCTATCGTCTACTATTCATTCCAAGTTTGTACTTTGTACTATCATTATTCTTATTTGATTTCTTCCATTGACTTTACAAAGGCAAATTATTGATCATAATCTAAAAAGTCTACTGATTGTGATATCATTATGTTATATTTTTAAATTGAATAACTGTCATATTATTATATGTATAATTATTTATTTTAAAAAAATATATATGTGTGTGAATACGTGGTTCGAGCTAAGGTCAAATAAGGCATTGAATAAACAAAAAATATATTAAAGAGACATAATGTTTAACATCGTTTAGTCAATTGACCTATCTATGATAAAACTAATATAACATATAACATAAAAACTATTGAGAGAATAATTTTTCCTCAAACTAAAACTCTTTAATGATTATTTTATGAACGTTATTGTGTCTGACAGAAAAATCTTTAATTTATAAAAGTCGAAAGAAAAAAAGAAATTGGGAGAAGGAATTTTAATTTTATTAGTATAATTAATTTGTTTGAACTTTGAAGTTATGACACATATTACATATTGCTAAATATATTATCTAGGGGAAAAAAAGAATTTAGTGAGCTGCACGGATTGGAAGAAGTCCAAGTAAACCTTAGAACAATTATTAAAGTATGATTAGATAATATAGACTGTTTTTTAAATATTTGATATTAATTTGAAACTTGAAAATAAATATATTTTAGGAATAAAAAAAAGGATTTGTTTCAAATTTGCTGATTTCCCTATTCCATTCTACTGGCACATGTATTAAATAAACGGAAAAGGGTCATATTTGCAGAATCGTTTACGACATTTTGCATATTTGGTAGTAAAGCAGAAGTTATTCGACAATAACTATTTTATTTTCACATAAAATTATTCAACTTTTGATCACAGGTACATGAAATTACAATGTTACAATGACACAACACACGTGCATGTACACCTCCCATGTCATAACACATGGTTAAATACAACATAGAAAGAAAAAGAAAAAAAAGCATTAAAGTTAAATACAACAACATAGAAAGAAAAAAAAAGCATTAAACATGGCAATCTCAAGTAAATCAAAAAACTGGCTTAAACCTTCTAGACAACAAAGAAGAAAAGAAGGAAACAAAGGATGGTGATGAGTGTGAATGGAGAAGAGTTAACATAAGCCAAATTAGTAGATGGAGAAGGGCCACCAGCCATGCCAGGCATATAGGGCATCTCAGTAGAGCTGCCGGGATCATCGCCATATTGGGCTACCACAGCAGCAATTAAAATTCCGAAACAGCCAACAAACATAGCACTTGACAAACTTAGAGCCATTGTATATAATCAAGTGCTGTAAAATTCTGCTTTTGCTTGAACGTTATGACAACTTAGCTATGTATTTATATTGTATACTGAAACAAGATGGAGAACCTAGACGATGTTTTCTTGTCGATGTTTGTTAAGAATTTTTAACTTATGTGTTGTATACAGCTAGCTAGGAAAAAAGATTGAACGGGGAATCCAATGTGAAATGTGAAAAAGAACCCTCTCATCAGTAAGATTTCAAAGCCAATGATTAATCCCATCCCTAATTACATTTTAAAAAGTTCTCAATTGCAATAAAATTAATCCATTAAACAATATTAGTATAATACGCGCAATACACTGGCTTCATAGGCATAATCCTTTAAGGTTGTTGGTATTGGCAAAAATAGAAAAACTTTACCCTAAGAGAATACCAATCTTAGAGGCTAGCACGTAGAAATCCTCGTCTGTACCATTGCTACATTTTTCAGCCATGGACTTTGAAGTCGTTTTCAAGTGCCCTTTTGTCATTTCTCAATCTCCTCCTGGATTTGACCATCTGCATTAACACATGAAGTTAGATAAAACATTGATGACGACACAAAATGAGTCTAGCTCTACAACTAAGTTTTAACCCTCACTAGCAAGTTCAACAGCAATGTTCGCCTGAGCATCTGCATCGGAGTTTGACTCCTACAAAAAGAGAGTTTGCAATGGGTTAAAACCTCAAAACCAGCAAAGGTATTGATTCCAAAAGAATAATGAGGCAGGTAATATGCTGTTTAGGGTTTTTATTTATATAGAAAGCATGTGACATATAGATGGACAACAATGTAAAATGAAAATTATGCAGACCAAGAGCAAATAATAGAGATGATTTACAGAATTACCCGAAGGACATGAATGATCCGGAAAGAAAGAAATCTATCTTTCAGTTGTTTTGCCTGCTCATACAATGTGGAGATGTTTTGATTTTTAACCTTCCATAGGCCCTGGATCTATTTGACAAACGACACTTAATAAATTCAAATATCAAAGGGATTAATAAAAGAGAGAATGAGACTAAGAAATCATACTGCTTAGAATAAACAAGTAATTAGGACAACTAAATTGTAACGCAATAATCACAACTGCTTTGAAGTAACTAACCATGCAAAACAATATAGCATCAGATCAACTTTATGAAGTGCAGTATGGCATATCAAGGGAAAGATGACAAGCTCATCCTACATTTCACAGGGACCATACAAAGATGAATCATGAATACATGCTCATTTATTCCCTAGCAAGAGAATTCTTCGTTATGTAAGAAACCTTTTGGCCAACTTCTTCCCTATTTGCCTTCTCTTTATCTTTTACCAGTCATGAGAATTTTTCCTCTATGTAAGAGAACATATCGTCCACTTCTTTTTCTTTTGCCTTCTCTTTACCTTTTCTTGTAGCAGGAGCCTCTCTCTTCTAGGTTTCTCCGACTTTTCCATGTACATCATTCTTCGATTGGCTTTGTCACTAAAAGGATGCAGTAATTAACTAAAATACTTGTTAAGATTTCCTCATTGCTTCAAAATGCTCTGAACAGGATTGTCTACAACTAGTTAACAGACCTTAAATTAAATGGGGGACCTGATTATCATCAATTTAAGAGACTCCGTCGTTTCTTTCTCCTACACTGTTATTTGTTTGATTGCAAGGTCCTAGTATTACTTATGCCAGAGGCAAGAAGAAGTGCTCTTTCATAGAACAAAACAATTAAGCAGAAATGACCAGAAGGGCATAATATTGTTGACTACCTCAACGAGTAATGGCAAGCGATAAGAAAAATGTCAAGAGTAGCCTGTATAAATGCTATCTGCTAGACCTTTATAATGCAACAGGGATTCCATGCATCCTTATGAACCCCTTCCCCCGAAAAAAGGTGCAATTATATGATGAAATGAGTAACTTAGCTTAAGCATAATATCATGTTAAGAGATGGAAATTGAGAAGTTTCATAGTATGTCAAAGGACAAGAGTCCGCTCAAGCACACAAAAGAAGAGATAAGACTCTAAATACATAGATCAGAAAAACTAACCTGCATACAAACAAGTTTGGAGTCCCCCTGAACCCGAATACTTGAAAACCCTTTGCTAAGTGCATAGTTCAACCCCAAAATAATGGCTCGATATTCTGCAGCATTGTTTGTTGCTACTCCTAAACCTTCACGTAGCCTACAGATCTTTTATTTGGAAGGCTGTAAATTATAAGTTTGAAGAATAAGGAAAAACACAAAACAAATCCCAAAGTTCATGACTATTACAAAACTGCCATCATCAGCCCGCAGGACAGCTCCTGCACCAGCTAGTCCAGGATTTCCTTTTGAAGCACCATCAAATTCAAGAGTACAAGACTGCTGCTGACAATAGCAATGATAAGGTTCTTCACACACGATACCATAAACCATCTAATATTTCATAAAAGCTCAGAGTTCACTTTTCACAACTAATTTAGTAAATTAAGATTTTTGCATTTGTTAGCCCATCAAGTATAAATGACATCCTCCCTTGCTACTTTTAAAAAAAATTAAGCAGTTTGCTTTTTAAAATTATTTACAAAAATGCATTTATGTTTTACAATTATCCATCGTTTAACACTCACACCAGATGGCAGAGCTTGGTCGCCCTTATGATCATCTAACTTGACATGCTTTCTTAGGGAATCATCATTTGAAATAACAGCTGATCCAGCAGCATCCTGCAAACGAAAGATGGCCAAAAAGAAGAAGTTTCCAGAACAGTGTCAAGCCAAACACATTATGCAGGGAAGAGAATACAACAAATCATTATTGTACTACTTTAAGCCAAACATATACAGAAACCACCTTTCGACAACGTGGATAGAAGGACACAGTTCACTTAGACAGGAGTTTGCAAATAAACATCAATTAACAACTGCAACTCTATGTGCTTCATGTACAAAAAGATACTGCAATTCATCCGGTTAAAATCCAACCAACCCCAAAATGTTTGCTTTTAACCGATAGGTGGTTTAGTTCTTGTTCGAACTTCGATGCTTAATGCAGAATTTGCAAAATACTAAGCGTTCCTATTGATGGATGGGAAGTACATACAAATCTTTTAGCCTTTTTATTAGTTTTGTTCAGTGCTGTATCTGTAGACTGTAGATATGATATACCATGACTTCTTTACGGTGCTGACGAATGTAACATGTTACCAATTTCAAAGTTAAAAAAAAGGCAGAGCTACTTAAGAGAGAAAAAATGTCTTTCCAGTTGAATTAGTGAATATTCTTCTGTACTTCTAAACCATTACTTATGGCATCTTAAAGAACATTCGCAAGGAAACTCCTAACATTAAGAACATGCTTCAGTTGCATACAGAATGTGTACACCGATTTTCTTAGGAGCCAAACAACTTTAGGAAAATAAAGTAATTAAACTCTAGGTGTAGAGTAAGAAGTGAAGAAATCACAGATGCAACTGCTACAAACCCTGATACACTTGACGCAAATTAACCTAATATGGCCCAAACATACCGCATATTCTGACCACATTACATCCTGTGACCTCTTCTGTGTCATATGTTCAGGCATTCCACCTTTTGAAGAAGAAGGTTGCTGCAAGAAATGAAATGCTAATGAATTGGTATGACCAGTCAAAAAAAGAAGAAGAGGAAAATGTGTCATTTTCTGGCAATTGCACCCTTTACGATCACAAGCAGCTCACCTGACTGACCAGCATGTGCTTATTATTCCCAAAGAGTGACGAGATAGAAAGAAGATAAGAGAATATTAAATAAAGGATTGGAGAAAGTTAAGGATCTTTGCTGCCAATGTTCATTGAATTACCACATGAAACAGGAATGTCACATCATATAGGAAATTAACCTGAGGAGAGTACAAACCTACAATTAATGCATCAAGTGCATGCAGAGATGATCTCTTAATGTAGATAATATTAACATAGAAGAAAAAGAAAATAAATCTGTACACCAAACATAACGTAATGCAATGAAATTCTCAGCCTTTTTTTTCCTTTTTGGGAGTAATATTTGTTGATAAAGTGAGGTTGCCGTATAAAATTTGGAAAGTTTCAGTTTAATTGGGGGATGCAGTGCTAATTCATCCTTGCCATAGCTTATAAAGGAAAAAGTAGAGTGTTTTAGACTGCAGTATATAATGTGGAATCTATCACTTTAGTTTGAGATGTTGTACTAGGTCATCCCTTCTATAGCATACAGGCAAAGGTAGTTTCCAGTAGCTCTTCACTATTCTTATTCCTAACTCTTTGGACACAAGATACAAAATCAGCTACTCATGTCAAGGTCCTTTTCTCAGATCTCAATTTCAATAAATACACGAGAGTTCCGAGGTTTCTCAGCTAACTGTTTTTTCCTTTATTTGAAGTTCCAGCAGCCAAAATAAGTGAATTCCAGCATTCATTTAGGATTGTATGGGATGATCTGAACAATCAAGTGGAAAGGAAATTTCCTAGAATCAAGTAGCTTTGTCAAGGAAACTTGCAGATTAAGATCTGTTTCACAACAACCTCACAACAGAATTCGTTAGTTCAAATTTAGATCAGATTGGCATTATCGCCCACCTATGTGGAAACCTCATAAAATGAATACTTAAACCACTAAAAATAAGTAGTAGATCTCCAGAATTACACATATTGGCTTACCTGAAAAGGGCATGGTACTAGGGTCCCAAAGAGATCTTCAGTAAGATCAGCAGCCCTGATAGAGTAAAGAGCATTTTTAAGCCCACAAGAGAGAAGATATTCCTCTGTGTCCTTAGGCATAGCATAGCCTTTATACACACTTACAGGGGGGTCACATATCTGTCAGGAAAAGGGAGCAGCAGAAAACAACTGATTAGCTCATTGCAAGTGAACATCTTCAACGGGAGAAAAATCTCACAAGCATCATGTATAGGCTGTAAAGTTCAATCAATCCATACAAAATGATCTCAAAGACGCCAGTTGACAACTATTCAGGAGAAAAAAGGATGACATCTGATAACAGGCAGATGAAGATAATAACAGTACGGAAAAAAAGCATATCTACAGAATGTGAAAAAATAAATTGTAAACTATCCCATGATGCAGAGAGGAAGTGAAAGACAAAGAGAAACAAAGATAGAGAGAAGGGGTTGTAGAAGTAAAAGGAGAAAGAATCACCTCTAAAAGGATATACACTCAACTCACTTAAACTATCTTTTCGTGATTCCTTTGATACTTGAAAGACATTGGTTAACAACAGTAATTGGACCAAAGAATGTCGTCCTGGAGACATCTGATTAATTGACATACACTCACGATGGATTTCCTAGACTGTTATCGAAGTTGTCCAAACACACTTGGCTAAAGTTTAGGTAAATAATATAGATTAATTATGGATAAACTAGGTTCTAGCACAGAAAGAAAGAACAAGTAGCTTTACTATAGCAGTGTTTTTATATGTATACTTTGCAAATTAACTATCCTCCAAGAACAATTGAAACATTCAATAAGATCAATAAATGAGAGAGATAATAGTGGTTACCGAGGATCCGACTTGAGTTTGACAATAACTCAAGTTTTTGTAGACTCCAACCAGATTTCCTTTCCTAACAACAAAGAAACCATCTCTATCTTCCTTCATTTGTGGAGTAAGATCGGACTTCTGTGAGCTAGAACTCTCCCCTCTAGACTTTTTGGATGAATAGCAGCGAACGCAAATTTGCTTAAAAAATAAGTCGAAATCAACTTTTCTGGTTGCAGTAAATCCAACACCTGTCTTCCATGAAAGAGCTGAAAATGCACCAATTGAACTCTTCACAGCACGTCTGCTAGTCCTTGTAAAAATTGCAGTAGAACATGCATTAAACAAGATGTTCATTACACAGGGAATCCCTCAGACTCTACCAGTTTCTGAAAAAAAGAAAAACACAAGGAAAAAAAAGAAAACAAAATCATTTTTATTCATTCAACTGATACAATATGTATGCATTTAACTTCCCTAAATCTTTCATTTTCCAAGCAGAAGAATAGAGATGCATTTAACTTCCCAAAATCTATCATTTTCCGAGCAGAAGAATAGAGGAAAGAAAACATTCAATTATTCAGCCAGTTTCTTCTGTGTTCCACTTCTATAAACATGTTACCAAGTGAGAATTCTAGTACACAGCTCACCAAGTTCAAGAGTTAGCAAAATATTTACCTGCACCGGCACCTGGTGTTTTACACAAAATTAGTCAATTCAACTAAAAAATCTTATTCACAAATTAAGGCGGGTTAGTTTATTCATTAGTTTTCTTTCTGAGATGATGAACCATTGCTATGACTTTTAAAGCGTTTTATTCTAATATCTTCAATTATCGTTTAGCATATTTTATGACGGATATATAATACTACTATATTTACATGGGTCATGGGTATAAAAATAAGTGGATATTACTCCCTACATTCCCTTTACTTGTCCAGAATACTAAAACTAGATTTTACATTTACATGTCCACTTTAGAAAATCAAGAGAGAATTAATTATTTTATCCAATTTTACCTCAATCACTAAGTGACTAAATCCAAAACTAATTGGAGTACAAGTCAAATTTAGATTTCTAAAGTACCATTTATATGGATAATTTAGTAAAACAAACACTTGATTAACTTTTTTTAAATGGAGTGCAAAATGCAAATTGGACAAGTACACGATAACGGAGGGAGTAAAAAAAAATAGTTAATATCAAAACACATCTTATTTAACCATTATTAGATTAAAAGTTAAGCTTAGAAAAAACGGAAAAAATCCAAATATGTCATTAAAGTATTCGAAATTAAGCAAATATGCCCAAACACATGCCCTTACCGTTCAATATTTGGTTCAAATATGCCTTCAATTAACCTAATTAGTTGATTAATAAGCAAAAAGGGGCCAAATCTGTCCTTAAAGTAATGAAACTGAACAAATATGTCTTTCGTAATAATACACATGAAAGATACTCTTAACACAAGCTCCACTACTTTCTATTTTTATGATTACATGATAGAAGTTATTTTGTTCTTAATTTATGGCACAAGTGTAGTGTAGAGAATACGTGAATCGATTGTAAAAAAACTCAAAATTGACGAACAAAATTATTTATAAATTACAATTTTTATCGCCGAAGATATGAACTTCCTTACATCAATACATTGTTTACATCATCAGTACGTTGGAAAAAAATATTAACTTAGACATAGGTGCTTGGTTTTGGTTGTTACATAAACACTAATAGAAAAGAAATGTTTAACTGTGTACAGGACTAAACTACTTCAGCTTACAAAAAGGACCAGATTAAGGGGGGATGCCAAACCCTGTCTTTCGATGCAGCACTGTCTCGATTCAGCAGGCGATGTACCTCAAGCCTTTAGAAGGAGCTCCTTGGTTCATCCCAGCAAAAAGTCGGGAATGATTATCAAACACCTCCACTGGAATCACAACTACAAAATGAAAAAGGGAGTCAGCAGAAGCAGGAAAGGGGTGAAATTAATATTTGTCTTACCTTTGTGAGCTAATATAATTTCCCCTACTCCATGGATGTTGAAAATCCCAGAACCGAAGCACGAGCAAAGAAAGGGAGATGGGAGCAGGGAACATGAATGCGGTGGAGTTCAACTACGAAGGAATAGGAAAGGATAACCTTATTTTGGGGGAAAATGTGTACTTTGTCTTAGACGTAGTGACTTTATTTCCTAATTGGGGACATCAGATTAGTGATGTATTTTGGGCTTCTAAGCCCCTCAAATTTTATTTGAAGTGAAATAAAAGGACCACTGGTCCAAAATTTAAATTAAAAAAAAAAAAAGGATACATCTGCTTGATTTTGTATATGTAAGGCCACATTTGGCCCTTTTCCTCTTATTAATCACCTAATTAGATAATTAGGTGCTCTAGTTAAATTAAGGATATAGTTAGACCAACTCTTGAATGGTAAGGGCATGTGTGAGCTAAACAATTTACAAAAGACATATATGTTCAATTTCGAATACTTTAAAGGGCATATTTGGCCCTTTTCTGAAGGAAGGAAAAAAAAAGAAGACACATCTACTGTATTTATGATGCGGTCATGGTGTAAGGACCAGATCCATATACTTTTCCTAGAGGTTTATGTATTACATACAATAGCTTAGTTTTCATTTTTTGAAGCAAAAAAAGAACTTCCTTTTCATTCTGCTTTTATACTACTCCAGTTCTAAAGAAGTTTCTTTTTCTTTTACAAAACAGTACCACAAGACAACTTAACGGTTGAATTAAGGAAGAATATTAGGGCACAAAATCCAAACTTTGAGTCATTCCATCACTGAAAAGCCATCATTTATCACATTCTAATCCTCAAAACACATAGAAAAGTTCCAAAATCTCTAAATGGGTTCACTTACATTGAAAAGTGGAAAATGACAAACGAAATTAGAACCCTAATTTTTGGGGAAAAATTCAAAAATCAATGTGTTAAGCTAACAAATACAATCATACCGTGAATTGCAGGATGAAACTGCAGCAATCTTATGTAGCCCTTCAGGTATGAAGAAGACCCTCCTAGGGAGCTTGGAGCTTGGGGGTGGGGGTGGATTACGGGGTGGGTGGGTACTGGGTCGGTAGATAGAGTCTTTTACTTTTCAACCGTGGTTACTGCTGTTGGCGTTAACCCAGTATTGGATCCGGTCCGGTTCAACTTCTATCTTTTATCTTTTTCGTTTCTTTTTTATAAAAATAGTTTAAATATATCATTAGTTAGTTTGTTATATATCTAAGTATCTTTTTTTGGTTATACTTTTGGCCTAGATACATTCCTTCCATCATATTTTATCACAAATTTATCCTTAATTTTGAGTTTCAAGCTTAACATTAAATGGTATTTCTTTTTGGAACTCAGGATAACCCGCAGCCACTACAACCTCTGTCACAGCCAGTGGCGAATTTACAGCCAAAAAATAGGGCACTCGCACCCATGGTCTCTTCGTAAAATTAGATATTTTATATGTATATTTTTTAAGATTTTGTATAATATTACATTCTTGCACCCGTACTACAAGAAATCTAAATGGTCCACATGGTTAAATGTTGAGCTTTTGACCTTGAGGATTTAGGATCAATTCTCACTTCAATACATTTTACTTGGTGCACTCATGTTCGAAAAATCCTAGATTCGCCTCTGGTCACAGCCTCTGTGGTGAGCAATTTGTACACACTAGGTAAACCATCTACTGTGTAATAGTCTGCAAATCACACAGGGAATGTAAACCGCACTAGGCAAGCCCTATGATTTTATTGATGCTATGAAATGTATGAACTTGTGATTATATGTGTGATTGAATTGGGTATCATGTTGGTATGGTACATGGACACAGTGGTGGATCGAGGATTCTCGACTTGTGGGTGCTCACTTTTTTTAATAGAAAAATATTATAAATCACATAGTATAAGTGCACAATTATTTAAACATAATATTTAAAACATTAATGACTAACAATAAGATTAATACTACCATTAAAAAAAATCAATTTTGAAGAAAGAAAGTTTTAGAATTGAAAGTTTTCGCCCGAAGGTTTTCTTGATCAAATAGTCAAAAATTCCCAAGAAAAATGAGAAAAGTAATAGGACATGACTTCTAAATTTTGTCACCTCATGAGAAATTCATAAAACGTAAAGAAATTAAGACTAAAAGTTAAGTAAACAAAGAAAGTAAAAAGAGAAGAACATGTGAGTTTATATTAAAAAGAAAAGAGAAAAATAAAGAATTGAAAATGTGAACGTAAAAGAAGTTAAGACTAAAAGTTAAGTAAACAAAGAAAATAAAAAGAGAAGGACATGTGCGTTTATAGTGGAAAGCAAAGAGAAAAATAGAGAGTAGAAAATGTGTAAAAAGTTGTTATTAGCAAGAATTGAACCCTTAATCTCCATAAACACAAGGCCTTCAAATTAGCCACAGAACCAAAGTACCCATTGGAAAACTTGTTCATTAGGTGCTGAAAGTTTAATATAGTCAAATTTTGAAAAAATTACCATATATATAAATAATTTTATGTTAAGGTTAATGGATGCTCAAGCACCTGAAAGAAATTGTGTGTATAAAATAGGCATGTATACATTGTAAAAGCACAAAAAATAACAACAAAGTATAAAGTGTTACAAAATAAAAATGATGTACTAAATCCAAAGCTCGATGATCCTAACTTAAGTTCTCATCAGTAGGTATTACATATCGTGTTCATCCTCCTTGATCCAAACATGAGAAACACTTGTGCCTTTAGCTATAATAGGATGAAGTATTTCACAATTCTTATTCCACATGTATGATCTCCAGCATTAGGAGTTTGGGGATTCTAAATTTTAAGACATAAGAAAAATATATTTGCAAAGCAGAAGTTTGAGAGTTCTAGATTTTAGGACAGGAGAAAAATATATTGCAAAACAATGGTGGTTCAAAAGCATTTTCACAAACTCTTCCTTACCAGTGAGTCATCAATCAATTTTGTTAGAGGGTTCACAAGTTAATATAGATATATATTTATTAAATCTTCTAATCTTCTAATACAAATACAGGATCTACGAAAAAGTTACTCAATTCATCCGCAAATCATGAAACTCCACCTAATGATCTCAATTCTAGACTATTTCCTCTTTTAGGAGGCACAATTTATCCCATGTCACCTAGTGCTTCCCTTGAAAAATTTAGTAAAAATTTATATAAAGATGATCTATGACTCCTGAAGGAGGGTTTATATATAGGTGATAGAGGTAAAGAATTTAGTACAATTTTTGTCACGTGACATGTTTAATATCATAAGATTAAAAGATATTTTGATACAATTGACATATCTTTAATTAGTTTAAGACCACAAGATATAAAAATCTTCTTTTACTTTCTTGAACTTCGATTCGTGTCGAATTAAAAATAGGACAAACAAACTGAAACGAAGTCAATAGTAAATTCTTTTTTCTTTCCTTTCCTTTATGTGTAAAAATCTCATGAAAAATCTTGAAAATTGTTGAATCATGAGGCTCTATACTATAATAAGAAATTATTATACATTTGTAATTAATGCAAGGCCAATCCCAACTGAAGATCTAAAGGTTTACAACTTTGTTTAGAAGCTGAACTTGGAATATTACTTGATGGCTTCATTCTTATTGCTACCTTGTTATTCTCTCTAGATCTCTTTCCATGTGTAAGAGTAAATTGATCATAAGAGGTGAAGTTGATTTGGGATTCTTCATCCATTGTAAACTCATCAGAATAATCATAACAATAATTAGTACTAGTAATATTCATGTTGTTATTAGTCTCAAAAGCTTGAAGATAATAGAAGAGGTTGGCTTTTCTTTCTTGAAGTTGAAGTCTTTTCTTTCTCAACCTTTCTTTCTTGTGAGCATTTTGATGGCCTCCCAATGCTTGTGAATTCGAAAACTCCTTCAAACAATAATGACATTCAAACTTCTTATGATTTTTTTCATTAATGTTTGATGAATTTACACTCTCATGTTCTTCCTTTTGTCTACAAGGGTCATGAATTAGTTCAAAACCAAATAGTTTGAGTCTCTTAGAGAAGGATTCATTTACTCCAATATTGCATGATGGAGGAAGAAAATTAGTAGAGGCAATAATATTTTTTTCCATAATCTTGATGAATATATGAATAAAGAAAAAGAAAGAAAAGGATCACAATGTTTAAGGAGTATACTTTCTCTTGTCTCTCTTCCTTATATGTATATATATAGTAAGTACTTTCAAAAGGACATATAAATGTACCATATAGTCAATATATTTATGAAAATAATAAATAAATAAATAAAAAAGGCAAAGAATATTGGTCAGATTAGTGAAGCTATATCTTTTATTATATACAATATAAATATAAATATAACTAATTAAATCTTATTCATATTAATTGATGTGGGGTAGATGTGTTCATATACTTCAAAAAAATTCCCGCAAAAGAGGATTAGTCTATATGATTAAACAAGTACTACTTGCTCCATCTTAATTTTTGTGAATGTGTTTGAGACTTGAGTGCACGCATAGTTTAAGAATAAAAAAAAGACTTTTAAAATTTATAGTCTAAAATAAGTTAAACATTTATATGGCTATAAATTATCTCATCAAGGATAAAATGAGATGTCTAAAATTAAATTGTTACTCCTTCTGTTTCATTTTACTTGATCCCACATATTAACAATATTTTTTTCTTCTTAATTACTTGTCTTTTTGAGCTAATCAATATAGTATTATTCTCCCCCATATATAAGTATATATTACATTACATTACTACATAAACACTACTATAAAGAAATGTTTATCTATCGCGAAATTAGTGAAAAGTTTGTGTTATAGAACATGCATTTTCCACTCATTTTCTATCAAACCAGCTCACTGAAAAAATGCATGATGAGAAACATATTCTCACTGAAATAGTGAGAAACTTTCTATTTTACAATATGAAATAATTACTATTATTTTCTTTTCATACTGATTCAATCAAAATATCTGTGAGAATAGTTTCTAACATTTATCATTGGGAAATAGTTATTTTTAAAAAGAAATCGTAATAGTCAAATTGAGAGTCTCAAAGTATGTTCTTTTAGAAAATTACACCCTTAATAAAGATTTTCTTAAAAGTGTCATTGTTTTTTCAAATCGATTGAAAAGAGAAGAATGTTATATAAATTGAAACGGAGAAATATTGATTTTCTCAACTAATTACTATTAAAATAAACATATATATATATATATATATATATATATATAAAACATGCAATATATGATACCACTTGATCAATTAAAAACAAATATTCCATGCTTGAGGAAAGGAGAATGTTATAATATAAAAATGGAAACAACACAAGTCAAACAAAGATAAAGGATGTAATCACCTGGAAGGACTCCTTCATAGCCTCTACTACAAATCTATCTATGTTCTTGAAATTATATTTTTTTAATCAACTTTTATTGACCAATTCAATAGTGGATTCATGTGTCATTATTACTGAACCAAAGCATATAAAATGCAAGAATGTAACTGAATCCATTAAAATAAATTGTGTTCATACACCAATGGTCACTTAAATGAAAGTTCTTTGCAATTATCATAATCCATGTTTTAAATTTTTGAATAAAAAAAAGGGGAAAGAATAAGTTTACTTTGACCATATTAGAGGGAATGCAATTAAAAGATTATATAGCAAATAAAAGTAGTTCCTACACAAAGGAATATTAACAAGTTGATGAGGTAAGCATATATAATATATATATTTGTGCATACATGTAGAGTCTTCTATGAGATCTTTCCATATCTTCTAGGGGAAACAAACTATTTAATTAATACCCTAAAAGCAAGTGAGTATTGTTTAGTCATTATTAATTTATTTTTTTCAAATCAATTCAGTAAAATTAATACATTTGTGTTGGACAGTTCTTCTCTTTGATTTTGTACCCAAAATTTTTCATTCGATATTCGGTATCATAATAAATTCAGATTCGTGCCAAAAGTCTCATATTGGGGGTAAAACACTCCTTAATAAAGGTGACTCGAACTCAAGACATCGAATGAAGGAGTACTTATCGCTCCATCACGACCCTTGTTGGTAGTTCATGGATGTGTTAGTTAGTGTGTTTCAAATGTCTTTCAGTAATATCGTTACAAGAAAGCATGGAATTAGCTATAAAATTTGTCAATAATTCCTAGCTAAATTAATTAAATTTTCACATAATTTACTAATATAAAGGAAGAATCCAACAATAAATTTTTCATTCCCTTCAATCTAGCTCCACTTTTTTAGTTTCCTTTTCCCCTTTAATTTACTCTATTGCAATTGCTTTGTTGCTTTAAGAGCAGAAACAATGTACTTTTTGGAGAAGAATTCCATTTTGGCATGCTATTATCAAATATTTTTTCTCTATTTATTGAGAGTTACTGGATTTTATTTTTATTTTTTTGTGGGGGAAGGGTAGGTGAGTAGTTAGTTGTTAATTTCATTGATCATTTCTTTTCATTGTAATTAATTCATCTATACTACTATTATTTATAACAAAACTAGTTCATCATCTACTAGTGATTGTGGAATAAAGCATTATTTATACTTATAGACATGCAATATAATCTCAGTTGAATAGAAGTAATAGGTTGAAATCTATCAGATTACAATCCTAAATTTCTAACTACTGATATATTCAAAGTTGGACCATGACAAAAATACAAAAGAGGGATCAGATAGTAACATGGAAAAAAAAAATGAGCACTTGACCAGTAAAATTAACCCTTGTTCTAGCATCATATTTCCGTCCCAATTTATATGAAGATGTTTGACTGAGAATTGAAACTTATAATCTACAACAAATCATAGATACTTACTCAGTTATAATTCCTATCACTAAGAATAAAATTGAATATTTAGAATTAAATTATTCATTAATATAAAAAAATATGTGTTTTTTTTACTGATAAAAAAAGAAAACCAGATAAATTGAGATCGAAGAATTTGTACTTATTAATGAGAAAAATTAATTAACTAGTAGCTGTGAACAAGATCATGAGGAATTAGTACTTTATTAATGGGACTACTTATTTTAGATTGTATAAAATATAAAATTTCCAAGCACCAATTTTTGTACCAAATCTTTGTTGGGAACTGAAATGGTCCTCCTTTTCATCCTATCAAGCAATAAGAATTGTTTTCCTTTATATGGCAATCAATCACCTAGAAAGACAACAAGTTTATGTTGTTTATTACTTCCTCCGTCGTTCCATTTTATTTAAAGTAGTTTGATTCGATATGGAGTTTAAGAAAGAAAGACTTTTAAAATTTGTGGTCTAAAATGAATGATAAAAATATATGTGATTATAAATCATTTCATTAAGAGTAAAATGAATATTTTAAAATAAAATTGTTACTTAATATAAAAATATGACATTTTTATTGGACGAACTAAAAAGGAAAGTGAGTCATATAAATTAGGACGCCGTACACTTTTTTTATAAGAAGGTATGACTATTTTTTCTTGGGAAAATCTCCAAGTTTGCGGCTAACAGATTGTGAAGTAATAATCATACAAGATTTGCGGCATTTGCTGATGCATTAAGGAATCAATTGGAACTTATTGTGTTTGGTGTGGCTAATGATATAACTTTTTAAATGATTATCTATTTCAAATTCATATATAATTACCAAACGAAAACTCAATCACATGGAAGTAATATATTTTTTAAAATAAGAATAAATCATAAATCAATTTTTTTTTTTTTAAATAAAACTCATAACGAGATGTGAAAATATGTATATTGAATCAAAGACCTTCTCCTACATGGTCTAGTTGGTCTGAACACCATCGAAAGTTTTAGCTTAGAAGGTACTCTTTCTATTCCATGAAAAAATTCACTTAATATGGAATGAAGAGAGTGGTGTTCAGTCGGGTGCGTTCATCACTAGTGCACTAACTAATCTATGCTTCAACTCCTCAAAGGCCTACTTTAAACAACCTACATCAAAATAAAAGTTCACATTTTTTCCCAAGTAACTTACATAAAGATCTCAAAACTTTCGAGAAGTCTTTGATGAATTTCTGTTAAAATCATGCGTGACCTTGAAAATTTCAGATTCCTCAAACAGAATTAGAGGAGGAAGATCACTTCTAATTTCTCTCTATCCACCTCTACATCTTTGTTAGACACCTTTATGCCCTAATAATATGCCTTCTTTATAAAAAGGAGTTGCTCAGATGGTAATCACCCTCATTTTCAATCTTAAAATTATGAGTTTGAGTCGAGGAAAGGCTCAAAATAGTCCCCCATCTTTTAGTTAAGGTTTAAAGTCATCCTTGAGTTTTCACATGGAGCACTAATAGTCCCTCAAGTTTGCAATATTGGTGCACTTTTGGTCCTCCCCTAAACTTTTGCCTATTTTTTAACATTAGTTTTTGTCTACAATTTTATGTAAGGAATGTTCAATCGTCTTTTTATATATTTAGTAGAAATAATAACTCTATGTGAGAGAAGACGATAAGAAGAACACCTTGTTCTGTTCAGTAGAAATATTACTGCAGCTAAACTAAGAACATTTTAACATATGACGTTGGAAGAAAAGAAAAAAATTGTACTATTGCACGTGAAATTATCGTGATGAACATCTCGACTTTAATGCAATACGATTTCTACGAAACAAAACAAGGTGTTTTTCTTCTCACATTCTCTCATATGGAGTTATTATTTCTACTAAATATATAAAATAACAATTGAACATCTCATACATAAGTTGTGGATAAAATCGATGTTAAAAAATAAGCAAAATTTTGGAGGACCAAAAGTGCACCAATATTGCAAACATGAGGGACTATTAGTGCTCCATGTGAAAACTCAAGGATGACTTTGAGCTTTAACTCAAAGATGAGGGACTATTTTGAGCCTTTCCTCGTTTGAGTCACATTAATGTGTCCCAAGCTATATATATTTGCTAAGCATCAAAACTAATTTTGAGTCCTAAATCTCTACCATAGCTAAGCATATATAGCAAGAAAAGATATTTAGAAAGGTAGATTTGTACTCCAAAATAATTTCAAATCAACATTACTATCTTCCTTCAGTCTGAGCAATTTTCAAGAACTTTTAACACTAAAGCAACTTGTACTAGTCATAGTCCACCAAGGCTTAGCTTGTCCCCTTCATCAATAATCTGAGCAATGCATGCCTAGGTTATTTCTAGCATGTTCTAGCTACTACACAATCTGAATGCTTGTCTTGCATGGCATAAATTATAAAAGTATAAACCCTCTTTATGTTAGAAAATATCTTATATCTCTCATCTCATAACGTACAAGTCTACATTAATGATGCATAAAAAGAGGGTCTAAATAATTGTCATACCAGGTACTTGAGGTCCTCCTTTTTACTGAACACAAGAGAAGAAATTTGCTTCTTACAATATTTGATTTATAGAGAATTAAAGCACAAATTATTTTGAGTTTTCAATCTCTATATATCATAGCTTGGGATACATTACTTATAGATCTAAATTCAAGTTCCCCTTTTTTTTTACCTAGGTAAACAAATCTTATTTTAAGCTGACTAGTGATCCTTTCATCACGTCTTCTTATTGCTCCAAAATCAAGTATCATTCCTGCCACATTTGATAATAATCAAAAACAATTATCTCTTTATTAACTTTTTAATTTGGGCAGACTGTTTCTCACATAATCCTTTCTTCTAAGGAGTACACATGCATAATTATATGCCATATGTATATGCGATTGCAACGTGATTCAAATTAGCACTCCCATGATGAAATCAAAGAATAAGCACATATACAGTAAATCAATGTTAGAATACATGAACTTAAAAGCTATTTTGTCTTACAAACACTTAAAATAAATCAATCCAAAGAGACTTTTAAGTCGCATCTTATTTATTTTGTCACATTGCACGCCATCTTAATTTGACCTAAATACCATGTGAAGTCTTGAAGTTGATCAATGTAACAAGGGTTGTGGTGGAGTGGTAAGTACTTCTTCATGACTTTATCATTAATCAAAGGTCTCAGGTTTGAGTTCCCTTAAGAAGCTTTTTACCCTAATATGGTATTTCCTGGCACGAAACCAAAAAAAAATCGTCAAGTTGTACTGTTAAATTAGGTTTTTGGCCTAACTCACACACCAAAAGTTGGCTCAACGGGAGGAGGATTGTCCAAGTCTTATAATAATATCACGCCACGAGCCTACACCCTGGGCGAGACTAACACTCGAAGACCATTGCTGGCCCCAAGCGAACCCTTGGCCTGGCTTACTTAACTCAGCGGAAGACAATATTCATATCTATAATGATCAATGAACTTAACTGAACTGAATAATAAAATAACTGAGAATGTTTTAAAGTTTAAACATTCAACTTGGCCAAAAGTGGCAACCCAAGTCTTTAACATAAGAATGATAATGCAAAGACTATTGAACTACCAGCTGTCTATGAAGCCTCTAAAACTAAGAGGGATGTCGGGACAGGACCCCCGATCATCCTAACATCTAAAAGACTAGAAAGCAAATAAAGGAGTCCTCTGAAATGCAAGAAGGCTCACCAATAGACTCTGAATGCTCAAGCTGGATCAACGAGGCGCTGGATGCTAATCCTGGTTACCTGCGTCTGCATCATAATAAGATGTAGGACAACTGGCATCAGTACAGTGAATGTACGAGTATGCGAGTTGGAATGCTAACAAACATAGGCTATAAAAAAATTATGAAAGAAACACCTACCTGACTCTTCTCAACTCATGGATACTCAACTCAATATAAAGCAATAAAACACATGCGATATATATATAAAGCTTATAAAACAACTGAAAACAATCTTAGTTTGTTAAAGATAAAGCAATAACAAACTTAACTTTACTCATTTAAAAAGTAATATAACTTATGTGGGAAATTCTCTAACCGACAACCATCACTATGAGCCTAAGTGATGGTACAACGTTTTACCTCACGTTGCCAAGGACCGTCCTATACCTTTCCATCGGTATAGAACCTGAACTACTAAGTGGATCCACTAGTCTATACTAAAAAGCACTAAGGAATCATCTAAAGAGTATGATCCTTTTTCTGCCCATGATGGCCACATAGTTTATGGGGGCTTGAGTTAATATGAACTCGCGTCCCCATATTGGTGCTCAATACTACTCCCAAAATATACTTAGCTCATATGTTTTTAAAACAATTTCTTCTCTGGTTTGAGATAATTGCTCTAACTTAGCTTAAAAGCACTCTTGGAATCAATGTTCCCTTTTGCTGTTCAAAACTCTTTTGGAAATCTCAGTTTCCTCTCATCTTAAATGTGAAAACATTTACTCTTGGGAATACTTAGTTCCCATATATTATTTTAAAGAAAATGAACTTTGCTCTTACTCTTTCCTCAACTTCAAAACTTAAGTCTTGAAACAAAGTTAAATGTTTGTAAAAGACTTATGAAAACTTAAAATGAACTTCTCGTACTTGACTCTTGACTTCTCTTGACTTAACTCTTAACTGATCTTGACTTGACTCTTAGTTGATCCTTGAATTGAATTATGGATTCAAGGATTATGATTGGTGCTTGGAAAGATCTCATGTTGTTTAGGAATGATTTTAGATAGCTAAACATGAGAAAAGACCGAAAAGCAAGATTTGAAGGTGGGTCCGCGACGCGGAGGCATAATTAAATTTTGGTTCCGAAAACGTCTTTTGAGGCAGAACACCTTATGTTAGCTCCGCGACGCGGAGCAGAAATTCTCAATTCTGGGCACTAGGCGCACGACGCGCGGCCACCCCTGGATTTCGTCCGACGAAATTTTCTTCTTCGTTTTCTAGGCCCAATTCACTCAAACTCGGTTCTTTTTCTTAAATTACTTTTAGATACAGATACCCAACAAACGTACCTAAGAACCTAACTCGAAACGACTCAATAATGTGACGTAACGAACTCAGAAACTTCCCAACTCAGTCAAATTCAGGAACAATATATGAATTCAAGAATAGGTATCAAGATCATCAATATTCAAACACTTTTAGGACGAATCCAAACTGAAATAATATGCTTGGCAGGTGGGAGGACGATCCCAACGTTATGGAAGCCTCACATACCTGGTAGAAGTAAATCCTTGGCGAAAACACCAACATTCTTGATCTATTTTGATGTACTTTGCCTTTTCTCCTTCTTCTTTTCTCTTCTCCTTAACCCTAGCGTGAAATTCCAACTTCTAAAACTGACTAAAATCTTATTTGACCCATATTAAACTCCTAAAATTGGATTGAAATAATAGGGCAGTGAAAAGACTAAAATACCCTTTAAAAATCCGAATTGGACATTTCCTTAATCCAACAACCCAACTTCCAAAGGGCATAACTTACTCATACGAACTCGGAATCGTGCAAACTTGGCGGCGTTGGAAAGATAGTTCCAAGAGATTTCCAACCAAATATGGAATATACCTAACTCATCCTGAGCTAGAAGTTATGGCCGATTGAAGTTGACCAAAAACTCAACCTTAACTTACTTGCAATTTTTTCCAGATTTCCTTATACTTTCCAAAAATAACTATTTCCAAATTTTAAACTTCCTTCTAGTTCTTTCTAGTTGTGAGATGTTACAAATAAGAAGTCCATACATCTCATTAACCACCAATGTGAGACTTTTGTCATTCTTTAACACCCCACCTCACGCCCAGTGCTTAGCATCTGGTGCGTGGACAATTTTTAATTTTGGGTGGCGGTGAGATTGATTGAGTTAGGCCCAGGTGTCATATCTTTACATGGTATCAGAGTCAGGCCCATCCCAATTTGTTGTTCACCGATGTTGGGCCCCCATTTAGAAGTGTTCACGCTCCAGTTGAGGTCTGGGCGCTCGGGGGAGTGTTAAGAAGTCCACATAGGTAGAGGGATGAGAAATTGATCTCCTTATATAGACTTGGACAAATCTCCCCTCATGAACTAGTTTTTGAAATTGAGTTAGGCCCAGGTGTCATATCTTTACATCTAAAGACTACAGACAACTTGAACAATATTGTTGAGCTATCAGTTTCTAATAAAAATTTAAAACTACTCAAGGGAAGCATTGATGACAAATGTGGAGTATATTTAACATATTTAAATAGCTCTAACAATATATCTAATTGGCATATATTTCTTGGAGTGTGCTAAATCTGAAAGTCGTCAGCTATAATCAGATTATCTCCTCGACACATTTATTCAGTATTATTATATTCTTTTATACCAATTAAATATAATCAGATTATCTATTTAATGACATCTGTCCAATGAGTTTTATGCTTTCTGGTAATTATTCATTACTAATATGTATAATATACGTTAGGTCAAAGTTTATTGATGTATTTTTTCTCTAAAAATAATAAATACGTATTTTTAAGATTAGCTATATCTTCAAGAATGTTTAGTTTATCCTATTGCGACAGAAAAAGATAAATGGTGCATTTTTTCACTAACTTATATTTGACGTGGCGGTTTGTTATTGATTGTAAATATTTTATTATGCTAGCAATGTAGGTTACCTATCTTATTAGTAATATAATCTATTTTTAAGAGTGTCCTATAATTGACTTGCTATAAGAAATTAAACTATCTTTTATTGTTTGTCAACTTACATTATGGTATAAAAATGTTTTTTTTTAATGAGCAATCCTTGGAGAAATTAAAGAGCAAGTTGGCTATCAATCTTCAATTTTTATTTTTTTTATCATCACTTCAATCCCTATGTGTTTTTATGTTTCTGTTTGTTGCCTTATTTTATTTCAATTTTATTAGGAGTAACGCGAATTTAATAACTAAAATGTTATTTATTAGCCCTCCGCAATTTTTTTAAAACTTTTATGTTTTTTTTTTTTAATCAAAGATCTTCATTTTTATATATAAGATATCAGAAAATATCGTTCTCTTCTGTTCAAATGGTAAGAAGGGAAGAGGTCTTAATATTTCTTCGGTATTTTTCTATAAGATTATTGGCTATTAGATAATCAAACCATAAATATATTATTTAATTATAATAAATGATACAATCTATTCAAATATGATATTTACAAAATAATATGATACATTATGAAATGATATATAAGAACCGTCAACATAAGAGAAAATGAAATCTCTTGACCGCTTACTAATTGAATAGAAGAAAATAATCTTTTTAAATCTTTGACGTTGTTTTCAAGTTATGCTAAAAGCAAGAACTATTAGGTAAAACAGAAATATGGAATTGCAACTTTAAGCCCAACTCCTAAACCACTAGTAATTAATTAAGCATGCCTTTAATCATGACTCCAAGTTTTAATGTAATGTTAACAAGTGTTATGTAGTATCTATAATTTGTATTTGAATCACTTGAAGCCAAGAGGAAACGGACGATGGGTGAAACCCCTTCTTTTATTCATTAGTATGGTGTTTTTTTTCTTCTTTTGTTTTTTCCAAATGAATCTCAATAGTTAAATGTTGCATCTAGGTTTGGGCATCGAACCGAACGAGCCGAATCCAATTAAGTCGTGATCAATCGAGCTTTTTCCAATATCGAGCCCGAGCTAAACTGAGTAGTCTTTTTGATATTTAGTTCGGTGTAGTGCTACATCATTAGAAATTTAAATTTATAATAAATTAGTTTGAAAATTATAAACATTACTAGTTTAAACTGATACTTGAATTCCTTGATGTAATCATATACAATATTGGTATAAATTATAACTCAATTCAAATAACTTTAACTTAATATTGACCGTATTGTGATGGAGTAACAAGTACTCCTTCATCTTTAATCAGAAGTCTCAAGTTCAAATCTCCTAGATACGGAGTCACTTTTGTTAGAGAGCACATTACTCCCGATGTGGAACTTCCAACTTAAAAAAGACAAAACAATATCTTCCAAGTCTCCTGGATACGAAGTCGTCTTTGTTAGAGAGATGTTTACCTCCATTGTGGGACGTACGACTTTGGGACTTCCAACTTAAAAAAGACATAAAATTAAGTGAACAATATCTTCTGAATTCCCTGGGTATAAAGTTGTCTTTGTTAAAGAATATCTTCTAAGTCCCCTGAGTACGAAGACGTTTTTGTCATTTTGCCATGGTGGGACTTCCAACTTAAAAGACAGAAAATTAAGTGAATAGTCCTCTTTTTATATTTACAATATCTTCCTATTGATAAAGGTATACATTAGTACATATGAAAGAGATGAATTCAAGAGAGGTAATTAGGAACCCAAAGTTTCCAAACCTTAACATCACAATCCAAGCTACCACTATAAATCATGTAAGAATTTCCAGAACAAGAATCATCATCATCATACTTTTGACTATCTAAAGTTGCATTCAAACACTTAACTGGACCTCTATGCCCTTCAAACACAGCCAAACATGAATAACAACTTTTTCCAAATCCTCTTTTCCATATTCTCACTGTTTTATCAGCTGATCCACTACATAACAAATCATTTGACACCACAGCCAAACACAAAATTGATTTTTTATGTCCTCTTAATGCCCCTAACACTTGTAATTTCTCCCACACAATTATAGACCTATCACAAGCACCAGAGTATAAAACACAACCATCTGTACTAAGAGCCAAAGCATTCACTGCTGATTTATGCTTCTCTAGCGTAGTCATAAGAGTATGTTTATTGGACCCTTCTTGTTGTTTAGTCCATATTTTGATCTTCTTATCTGCTGAACCAGTGTAAACATGTCCATTATTCGATACAACTATTGAGTTGATCGCGTCATCATGTGCATTCCATACTGATTCTAGGCATTTAAAATCTGAACTTCTCCAAATCTTAAATGTTCTGTCCCATGAGGCAGAGTAAAGCAGAGAGCCATCTTTCGATAAGGCTAATGCTGACACCGTGTCTACGTGATGTACCTGTTCATACATAATATAATTAAGTTTACTAAAACATGATATGATGTACATATGGTCACAACTCAATATAGATAAAAATGTTTGATCACGATTAATGATTTTAAGTACAAAATTCAATAGTACCCATGTGCATTTCTTGTGTCTTCGAACTTGTACGTAGTTCCTTGTCCAAAATAGCTTCATACAACGATCGTTGATCGTTGGTAAGGTGGCAATGCACTTGTAATTTCTATTAGGTGTCTCATTGTCAATTTTCCATACTCGGATTCGATGATCTTGGTGGGCACTGAAGAGCTTATCTCCCATTATGACAATAGATTTGATTGCACTTCCACTTTGGCATACTGTCTTTTCTTTTAAACAATTGTCCTGTCTTGAAGGGTTTATGTCCCATACAAGGATTTCTCCATTGGAAGAGCCATAATAGAGGTGTTTTTCCGTGATAGATAGGCAAAATATGTAGGAAGAATGGCCTGTTAGTGTGGCTAAGCAGTGGTGGAAGGTGTTTGAGAGATGTTCAACTTGAGAGGATGATATAGAAAGAGAAGGAATTGATGGCAAACTTGGCTCTGAAGAAAATGATCTAGATGATAATGATAATGATAACGATCTCGAGGATAATGATATTAATGATGATGAAGAATTTGAGGAAAGATGTCTAGACTGAGTTTGATCAGAAGAACCTAATGGTTTTTTCTTTGATTGACAAGGCAAAGAACATGGAAGAAATCCCATTTTTTTTTCCTTTGTAGGGAAGAGGAAGAAGTTTTAAAACAGTTCAAATAAAGGATGGAATGAATGAATCTCACTTTGCTATTCCTCCTTGTTTATAAATAATAAAGTTGGGAAAGGGTATTTTACCTAAATGGCACTCATACTAATATAAAAAGAGAATGGAAAAGTTTATTTTTTATGCGGTGTTTGGTGTCTGCATTGAAGCCTCGACTTATCTGTATCACATAACCCATTATGGGGTCAACTCTCCCAACATAATTTTTTTCATACCCATTGAATAAAACTCAAAATCTCTAATTAAGGATGAGACAATCTCACCACTGCACCATAACCCATGTCGGTGAATAGTTAACAAATGAGAGAGTGACAAAAGGGGTACATATGGGACCAAGATGGGACTATTGAACATGAAAGGTGGAGTCAGGTTAGGAATGAGTGGCATCATCCAAAACCATTGTATCGTGAATGAATCTTGAACCACTTTTTAGGGTCTAGTGAGGATAATTTTGTTTATTTCTTAAGATAAACCTAGATGCTTCTTTAAGGCTTGCCAATTAGTCCCTACATTTTGCACTTTTAAACGTTGAGATTAATCAATGTTTATGGTATATACGAATGAGAATAGAGTTAAATTTCTTCTCAACTATTGAAAATTAAAGGGAAGTTACATAAATATATCCTTGACAAACTAATTTATCAATATAACAAAAGTATACACAACATATAATACACTATCAATGTAAATATTGTTTATATGTATATTATATTTGTAGCTTATCATAAGAATCATTTTTGTGATCTTAAATATGTTATAGTATTCGTGTAGTAATAAAAATTTTGGAATTTGAAATTTTAAATGTCATAACATTTGTATGTCTATAAAACTTTGTGGTAAAGTGAAAAATCCAAGTCAAATTATTTCCATATTTAGAAATGGAGGAGAAGCATCACTTTTGAATTTTGCTAAAACTTTTGAGTTGGTGATAGCTGGTTCGAGCTTTCCGAAAAAGGAGGGCTATTTGATTACCTTTCAAAGTGTGGTAGATAAGACGTTGACAGATTATAATTACTTCTTAGCAAGAAAGACTTATAGATGGTATTTATTGATCTATAGAAGACCTAAAACAAAGTTCGAAAAGGTCTTATGGAGATGCAATCTGTTTGTGGTGGAAAAAAGTCAACAATAAAGAAAAAAGAAATAAATAGAATATAGAAAATCATTGAATTTGTTTGCTCCGATACAAGAGATCGGCCCCGAAGCAAGTTGGGATTGCAACACCAACATCTTGAGGCAATACTAATTCTCATCCTCCCTGAATTATCATTTGTGGCTATCCTTTCTTTCATACCCTCCATAGAAAGAAAGAAAAAAGTTTTGGAAGGCAAACCATTAATTTACCCATATATTATTACTTGTTTGCTCTCATTTTATAACATATTTCAAATAATTTGGGGTAATTTTTTAGTAGAGACTCTACTTTGCATGGAAATAAGTTTCGATTATTAAATCTTGATCACCCAAAAAATAATACCCCATTCTTTCTTTGGCTGATATAAGCTAATCTACATTATTAATTCAAAACGATAAACAAAATGTACTAGAGAATTTTAAACTCTATGTAACTGTTTTGTTCTTGTTTATTACCATATAAAATCTTCAAAGGTAAAAATGAAATGAGTGACCACCAAGAGGTGAAGTGGGTCGGATTATTCGCCCTTTAATCAGATTTCTCGAATTCGAGTCTTTCTATTATATATCATCCAAAAAGATACATTCATGATATCCGTGCAGCAAAATTCACCAACTAATTGTACGATCTCTTTGGAATATGTAGTTTTGGGCAGAAAATAATAACAACTAGACTCCAAGTTGTTGTGTAATATAAATATATAATGACCCTACACTCTTATCTTGACACCTCAATGTAGAACATCTATGTTATGCAAATAAATTTGATTTACAATGGAGAAAAATTAAGAGAAAACTTACAACAGAAATTAAGGAGGAAAGAAAGATTTTGAATATTTAAGATACAATTAGAAGTGATAAAAAAAAAGGCATAATACATAAATATGCCCTTTAACTTGACTTCAAATCACATTTATGCCCTTCAACTTTCGGTGTGCACAAGTAGACACTTAAATTTGTATAAATTTGAACAAATAGACACACATGTCCTACATGGCATCCTACATGTCATTTTTTATCCTACGTGGTGTCCTATGTGTATTATGCATGTAGGAATCATGTGTCTACTTGTTCAACTTTATACAAGCTTAAGTGCCTACTTGTGCATACCCAAAGTTGAAGGACATAAACGTAAAATGAGGCCAAGTCACATTTATGTATTATGCCAAAAAAACCTATGAAAGAATTTAAGTGTATGCACTAGCCAATAAGAAAACGTGTGTGCGCCTGACTAGGCGTATTAGATGATAAAACAAGATATTTGTATGGTATTGTGAACTTTGTATTATAACAAGCTGGGATAGCTCAGTTGGTTAGAGCGTGTGGCTGTTAACCACAAGGTCGGAGGTTCAACCCCTCCTTCTAGCGTTTATGTTTTTAAAACCTATCAAAGTAGCTTCATGCATCTAGTCTAAAAATATTTTTATTTTTTTTGTTTCTCACCCGGTGTCTGATAATTACATTGGAGTCCGACTAAATTTCAATTCGCGCTAGAAAGTCCCACGTTAGGGGAGGTAAAGTGCTTCCTAACAAAAAGGACTCCATACATAAGAAGATTCAAACTCGAGACGTCTTGATTAACGATGAAGGAATACTTAAGCAATGACCCTAGGCCCCTTAGCTAAGTGGACAAATTCCATAGTTTTCATTTTGGAAAGGGTCAAGGTAATATCACAACATGTGTTATGGAGGAAATTTCATTGTGAAACTTGTTTTTTTTAGTTCCATTTGAAACTCATTTTTCTTAAACATATTTTGAACTTTTTAAAACTAATTGAAAAGCAATAGTATAAATATCTATACAAAGAAAATAAAAATTTACAACCATAATGAAATTACACCATCTAAAATGAAAAGATAAATCAAGTATAATATTCAAAAATAATCACATCATGCCGCCAACTAAATTTCAATAAACAACGCAAAGACTAATCCAACGACCAAAAGAAACCCATGAACCCATGATAAACCAAATTTCGGGGCTCCATTTGTGTCACTCTCTTGGCTCGGAGTCAAATTTGGGTTTGGCCCAGTATAATTCGGGTTAGACCCGTATAACTCCTGGACTCCCAATATATCATCATTTCTAAGCTCCACTCTTCGGGTACCCGCTCCTAAAGTCGGGTACATAATAGCATCTTCTACCGATGAATGACCCAAACCCAATAAATGCCCGATTTCATGAACCGCAACCGATTCAAGGTCCACCGCCGACAATATAGAAAAGAAATTCCCATCAATAATCGGCGCACCATCGATCACCCAATTCTCCTCGCCGTCCAAGTGAAAATGCCCCGCCGGCGGCGAAAACGCATGTGCTAATGTACCCATCGGACCATCAAACGGCTCTCCATCGTTGTGATCTCCGCTGAAAAATCCGATCTTAATATCAGCCGATTGGTACGATGCTATTTCAGTAAACGTCAATGGAGTAACCTCCGACCACCTATCAAACGCGCGTGTGAACACAATCTTAATATCATCCGTCAGTCCGTTCTGCGGTGCAAAAGCATATGTCAGATCTCTCTTATTCGCCGGCCACCGTGGTCTTCCCGGAAAGAAGGAGTAGTGAGCTACGGTGTGCATCGTCGGAGAACCTGCCGGCGGCTTACCGGAGTTCATAGTACTAGTACCGTTAACTACATCGGCGTTTCCACATCTGGGTTTTATGAGATGCTGAATCGTCGGCGCGTCGAGCACACCGGTGGTGTTGAGGTTGAAGTTAAGCTGGTACGTCTTGAGAGCAGATTCAAGAGTATCATCAAAATCATCTGTGAAGTTACTGGAAGAATTATTAATGTATCCAAAATAGTGAAAATATTTTTTAATTTTAGCTAAGCCGTCGACCGTCTGACCGGAATGGCATCCTAATAACTTGTTAAAAGCATCCCAGGCAGTGGCATTTGGTTTCAATAAATTAGGAGGAATTGAAGATATATTTGGGAAGAAATGAGCTGAAGATGGAAATGGAACGCTAAGAACAAAAAGAATGGCGATGAACAAAGGAATCCTCATCAGAAACTTGCTTGTTAATTTGCTTACTTACAACTTCTCTCTTTATGTATAGGTTATATTATATATGGATTTGAACGATTCGAAAAGAAGAAAAGTTCTGCGTAATATATTTGACTACAAAAAATCAATCGTCAACACGTCGTGGTTTCTTGGAAGTTTTTCAAAAGTAATTGGAATAATTCTTTGATGGCTACTGGCTGCTACACAGGTTTGGGGTTTAAGCTTTTATATTACTACTATTATATATATTATTTGTCCTTATTGGATAACATGTCGGAATATTATTTGAAGTTAATTGGGGGAAATCATAATTTTATATATTAAAATGAAATGTTAATATGAGCTTTAATTTATTATCTATTTGAGATATTAATTTTTAGAGCAAATTTAATCGTATGTTCTATGTTATTTGTCGACCTAAAAACCTAAGAAATATTTATAGACATTAAAAAATGAGTCCTAATTAATAAATGTGTATAATTGTAACAACCTCTCTCAAACGACGTCTAAGCAGTTTGTAAGATTGACATAATAGTGAATTTCCTCCTTAACCTAAAATAGAAGAAAAAAAGGCAAAAAAATTGCTCATGTTGTCAAATGTGGGGACTGGTTGAGGGAAAAAAGAAGAAAAGTCAAATGTGGAGGTTCAACTACTTTCCTTCTCTGATGGCTGCCATATTTCTGTATCACGAGCATCTAAATCTCCTTCTATAGCTATATATCCTATTCTACTCTCCAAATAAAATTCGTGATGTGGTACTGAGATTTTTAGAACCTGCATTTATAAATTATGAATTGTTTCTGTTTTTTGGATCTCCAGGTTGTTAGCCCAGTTGGTGTGACATTCATGAGATCAGAAGAATCTATTTATTGATCATGAGGGACATATTTTCCTTTAAGGTTCCACCTTTTGGACAAACGAAGAAGATGTCTTCTTTTTGTTGTTAACAGAAATAACATTTTGGATCCAAATTGATCCATATACTATGGAGGTGTGAGTTGAAAGAGCCACATGAAAGCTTTGAGCTTATTTGGGGATTTTATAAATATATCTATACATAATTACAACCACAATATTAACATACAATTGATACAATTTCATATAAAGGAGAAAATAGTCATAATAGTACAGCTGTTTTTAAATTGAATAGATGAATGCGAAAAAAAATCCAACAACCAATAAAAACCCATGAATCCATAATGAGCTACGAATCGGGGCTCCATTTGTATCATTATCCTGGCCACTCGGAGTCAATGTTGTATTGGTCCCAGTATAATTCGGGTTTGACCCGTATAATTCCTGAACCCCTTTAACATCATCATCCACGAGCTCCACTCTTCGAATACCCGCTTCTAAACTCGGATACATAATTGAATCTTCTACCGATGAATGACCCAAACCCAATAAATGCCCGATTTCATGAACCGCAACTGATTCGAGATCCACCGCCGACAATATAGAAAAAAAGTTCCCATCATTTACCGGCACACCATCGACGACCCAATTTTCCTCGCCGTCCAAGTGAAAATGCCCCGCCGGCGGAGAAAAGGCGTGCGCTAATGTCCCCATCGGACCATCAAACGTCTCTCCATCATTGTGATCTCCGGTAAAAAATCCGATCTTAATATCAGCCGATTGAAATGACGCTATTTCAGTGAAGCTCAACGGGGTTACCTCCGACCACCTATCAAACGCACGTGAGAACACACTCTTAATATCATCCGTCAAATTGTTTGCCGGTAGAAACGCATAAGTCAAATCTGTCTTACTCTCCGGCCACTTTGGTCTTCCAGGAAAGAAGGAGTAGTGAGCCACAGTGTGCGGCTTGCCAGCGTTCATAGTACTAGTACCGTTAACTACATCGGCATTTCCACATCTGGGTTTTATGAGATGCTGAATGGTGGGCGCATCAAGCACACCGGTGGCGTTGAGGTTGAAATTTCGCTGGTAGGTCTTTAGAGCAGATTCAAGAGTATCATCAAATTCATCAGTGAAATTAGAAGTAGTGAAAGTATTAATGTATCCAAAATGTTGAAAATATTTTTTGATTTTAGCAATGCCATCGACTTTCTGACCGGGTTGACATCCTAATAACTTTTGAAAAGAAGTCCAAGCAGTGGCATAGGGTTTGAGTAAAGAAGAAGGGATTGAAGAAATATTTGGAAAGAAATGAGCTGACGTAGTTGGAGATAATATTATTAGAACAAAAGCAATGGCGATGAATAGATGAATCCTCATTCCAAGTTTGTTTGTGGCTACTGTTTGTTATTAATGGTATTTGAGATTTATAGACTATGAGTCATTGTCCAATCTCAGAGCGGACAGCTAATTTTAACACGATGGGTATTTGTTGTAAATTTCTAGATCAACAAATCATTAGACTCATAATTACCTATATTGGTCAACAAAAATGACAAATAAACGTGTTGAGTAGTAGGTTCAGTTACCTAGACAAACTATAAAGTATTTCAAGTGGACTTTAAAGGCACGAGATTTCACTATTGGGCTATTCGTGAAAAAAATGTACGTAGTAAATAGTAGATAGCAGTAGGATTCCATTCGGAAAGCATAGAATTTGAATTCGAAAAGAAAAAATAGCCTCATCAAATTACATTTTTTTGGTGAGTAAAATATTATTATTTTATATATAATAAACGTGTTGAGTAGTAGGTTTGTTTGTTATTTTGGTCAAGATGAAATGACAGAGAACAACACATGGGGGCGTATAAGAAGTTGGCTGGAATGTGGAATTAACTTTAGTAGTCGATTCCCTCCTTTACCTCAAATGTTCCATTATAGTGTTTTGTATAGCTATAAAAAGAAAACTATAATTGGAGCAGCAGGGTGTACACACTTTTGGTACATAGTATTTGGTATAATATTTAAACAAAAAAAAGATGAAATATCAAATGTCACTCCAAAATATTTAATTACATATATAATTTGTATTTACATAATTACTAATAAATATATATAAGCATCACATTTTATTTAAGGTCGTTTTGTGTCTAATAGATGATTTGACTAATGTTGTCAAGACTTTGGAACTTTGATTCCCTTATTTTGATTGAATTATTCTTTTTGTATAGGTGATTAGCGAAGGTAAGTGTTTGTACTATTTTTTGAATATTTTATATACGTAAAGTGTAATTTGATATAATTGAGATGTTCTTTTGAGAAATTAAAGTAACTTTTTTATTATATGAGTATTGTAAATCGAATTTGAACAAATTATAATTATCAATTCATTATACCTAAAATATCAAAATTAAACTTAAATAGCTCGCATATCAAATTAGTTTGATATGAAATGATATAATATTTTAAAAATTGATATTATCGAACCAATTTTTTTTATTATCATACTATATTGGTGAAAATGTGACGAGCATTAAGATGGACACATGTGACAAATTGGAAGCAAATATATGTGATTCAAATACGTCTAGAGACTCAAATACTATTCTGAATACTTACCTCTCGCGTGCGCATATATATATATATATCAAAGGACATCAAATAGTAGCAACAATTTCTTGTCAAAAATAATTACTACATCGATATATGAAATAAGTAATTAAACATCGATATATGAAATAAGTAATTAAATTCTCAACAGAAATTACAACCTTATATATTCCTTGTAATGAAGGAAACAGTTTTTTTTTTTTTTTAAAAAAAAAAGGTGAAAAAGCATGAATATAATATATATATATATATACTAGAAACACACATAAAAGACATTAATTAAACGAATAAAATCCAAGCATGTATTAAGCAAATATTATGATTATCATTTGAAATATTTTCATATATAGAACTCCATATATATAATAATAAATATAATCATAAAAAAGAACACCAACATTTCTCATTATGTTTTTGTTATAGCACTAATATTTGAGCTAGTTTAATTTATGTGATACATATAAATTTATCATTATTTTTTGGCGTTGGTGAGCTTGTGCTTGTTATACTTGACCTTCATCCAATTGACACTTACGGTGGTTCCTTCCTTAACCTTCTTCATTCCCGCAGAGGCAGCTACCTTTGTTTTCTCCATTCCTCTTTCAAATTTATCACTAACTCTTTTTGATAGCTTCGGCTGATCGCCGAGCATTTTTGAATTCTCGATGCTACCCCATGGATTACTCATATTTCTGAATAATTATTTCTTTTCACGATCAGTAGAAAAGAAAAGAGTTTTGTTTTAGATTTTTTTTGGAGGAACGGACAAGCTTTTGTTTAGGTTTGCCTTACGATATATGATGGTCTAAAATGTGTGGAGAAATGGATGGCTCGTATTTTCGAATATTAGTATCCCTACACTTCTCAACTTGATGTTTATTTTGTTTTTGTTGAAGAAATAAAGTGAACAAATATACAAATAAAGAGAATATTTTTTAAAAAGAACTCAATTAAATAACTTAAAAATCATAGGTACATTTGATTTTAGCGCAATAAAATTATAAAAGACTTCTCTTTTTAATTTTTTATAGTTAATTTTACGTTTTTATTATTATCTATTAATGATGGATGAAAATAAAAAAGAGAAAAACAATGCGATCAGGTACGTGATGGATGCAATTTGTATCTTATGCAAATGTTTCTTTGTTCCTCGTATTTTCCTATAATTTCTTATTTTCATAAAAAAAATTCTTCACCTTGTTTTTTATTCATTAATATAACTATAAAGTCTAATTAAGTTATTTTAGGGGCTATTTGCGAAATTTCTTCCTAACTAAAAAGGAACGGAGAAGTAATACCTACTCATTTTTCTGGTGTAACAGTTTGTCCTGGACGCCACCAACTCAGTGCCTCATTTGTTTTTTCCTTCTCAATTTTTAATATATAGATATACTCCTCTTTCTCCGCCCATCTTCCTCACTCTCCTTCTATTCCTCAGTATCGTAATCGAGATCCTGCATCTGAGTGTCCCCAAAATGGCAGGTAATAATTAACTACTCACTCGTTCTTCTAATTGCTGGATTGTTTTCTATTGAAGATGACCTTTTGATTGAAGTTGATCAATTGTTTTTCTGTCTACATGGAAATTGTCGATTTTTGATACATAGCACACAGAGAGTTAGTCTAATTTAGTAAATGTATCGCTCAGTGATGGTCATGGTTGCCTGGGATGATTTGGGGCTCTTCCACGGGTCGTACTATCACAGTAAGAGTCGTAGCGATGTTACCACGAGTCAATACTACTGAAATTTTTATCCTAGTGGTAAAAGATCATTACTTTTTACTATGAACTCAGATTTACGAACACGAACTGTTGGTGGAGTTGGAAAGAAAACTCAAATATCTTTAATTTGGTGGATATTGAGACACATTATAACTCTTAGTATGCTAAGTTATAAGCTTGTTTGAAGTTGATCATTGCATGATCTTAGCAAAAGCTTAATCAGTTGGGAAACTTTGAACTCGATTTAGTGCTAGTGATTTCTTGTGACCCTGATTCACATCAAATACACATACCACACTTAGGAATTGATATTTACACCTATGTACAATTATATATCATAGGGTTCTGACCTATACATATACGGATAATGGTGCAGATTTTAGCTTAGAATTCTTGGGGTGTTATAGTTTTGCGAAATAACATATAAATGTTCTTGGGATGATATTTTTTCTTGCTTACTTACCAAACACTAGAAAATAAATAAGAAACCCACTTGTTTTCTAAGAAAACTTTTTCTAGGAAATCATTTTCTGTGGAAAATATATTTTCCTTCATACCAAACACATCCTACATAGAAATTATAGAAGATACGAAGTTGTTAGGGCAATGGATGACAATGTGGCTGGGAGGTAGGGCTACACTTATTTTACAATATTATGGGTCTTTTAGTATTCTTTATTCTTTATGTTCATACATAATAGTGGACGTCAACCAATATTTATCGTTTTAAATGGAAATCTATTTTTTTCCTTCAAATGATAGATGAACACAATATAGCACTTGATTTGGCATAATAGGGGGGGAACGGGCATCACCATGGTAGAAATCACATTGGGGGCAGCCTACGTGATTTGTGCGGGCTAAAGCCTTCTCTCACCCTGCTCCCCTCCCGATGTAAGGTTTCCTAGGTTCTGCGTGTCTGATATCGTCTTTAGGATATTATTTCAACAACAACATACCCAGTGAAATCCCACAAGTGGAGTCTGGGTAAGGTAGAGTGTACGTAGACCTTACCACTATCTCGTGGAGGTAGATAGACTGTTTCCAAAAGATCCTACTACTGGAGCAAATCCAAGTACAAAAAAAAGAGAAAACAGTGTAGAAAACATAGCAACTAACAAGGGAATCAGTGCAAAGCCTACAAGAAAGGAATAAGAACAACAAAATAGTGAGATAATCGAGACACACTAATAAACAAATGATGATCGATATCAAAAGAAATAACTACAATAATACGGCTAGTACAATGACAAACACCAACAAGGCTAAACCTTTCGAAAAGCAAGACAACACTCCACTACCTACTAATCTTCTACCCTAGTATGCATCCTCCACACCCTCCTATCTAAGGTCATGTCCTCTGTAACCTGAAGTTGCGCCATGTCCTATCTAATCACCTCTCCCCAATACTTTGTCGATCTACCTCTACCTCTCCTCGTACCTACCATAATCAACCTCTCACGCCCCCTCCCTCACTGGGACGTCTGCACATCTCCTCTTCAAATGTCCAAACTCCAGCTAACTGCTTTTTGAAAGTATTTAGTTTTTCCTTCATTTCCACCTCCTACTTTTGCTTTTGGTTGGTGAACTATTGTCTACTTGCTGCTTGACAGACTAAAGAGTATTCCCGGGTAGAAATTTTCTTAGGTAACTCATTTTCGTTGCTATTTTATTGGATTAACTAGGTTATAAGCAATAGGTATAGATATGAGCATCTCTAGGTAACAATGGAATAGGTCTGAAATATTTGGGCAGTTGGAGTAAGACAAAGAGGTAACAAAACATGATG
>JAJOOR010001584.1:0-28744 GCA_036250505.1 Solanum acaule | reverse complement strand
CGAAGGCTCTTTGGAAATCTCAGTTTCCAACCTTGTTTAAATGTAAAAACATTTCTTTAAAACTTCTTTGGGAATACATAGTTCCCTAATAACTTTGAGAAATGAACTCAACTTTATGCTCTTTTACTCTTTACTCAACTTGAAACTTGAGCCTTAAAATGAAGTTAACACATTCAATAAAGACTCTTGAACAACTTTAAAAACTTACTTGAACTTGCTCTTAAACCTTGCTTAACTTGACTCTAACTTCCCTTAACTTTGATCCTAACTCGCCTTGAATTGGATTATGAATTCAAGACATATAATCGCATGTTTATAGATGAGTTCGGGATGTTTAGAAACACTTTGGGGTGTTGGAAACAACTAGGGAACATAGGTATAACACCTAGGAACATGCATGAGAAAGCATGGAAAGAATAGGAAAACTTGGCGCTCTTGGCGCTCTGAGAGGCGCGGAGCGCCAGACCAAAAACTTCAGAGAGGGCCTGCTGGCGTACTGAGAGGCGCGCCGCCCCAAGGGGAAAACTTCAGAGCCCCTTTTAGGGCGCGCTGGCAGGCGCGACGCGCCGACCCCTTGCCCAAAAAACTCGACTTTTCTCCCTCTTTTCTTCAACTCTAAACCACCCTAACTTCAAGGATTCCAATCCCAACCACTAAGGATCATAAATTCCCTCAACATACAAGAGATTCAACTCAAACACACAACCACAACATATCCCACAACCAACAATAACTTCAACAACACAACTAACAACATCAACATCAACAACAACTAACAACTTCAACAACAAATCCAATCTTTTCTAAATCATAAAATGAGCTTGGTGTATGGGGGAAAGGATCAACCCACACAAAGAACTCACATACCTTGATAGGGATCACCCCCGACGATTTCCGCGACGGAACTTTGACGGAAACTAGTTGATCTCCTCTTTCTTCTCTTCTTGTTCCTCTTCTTCTCTTCTTCTTCTCAAGCCCTAGCTTTTACTCTTTTAAAATGGGACAAAATGATCCAAAGATCAGCCCTATACAACAATATAATCCCAAAAGAAATGGCTAGGGAAAAGACCAAAATGCCCTTAAAATTTCCGGACGGATTCCTTGCCAACTGCCCAACTTCCAAAGGGCATAACTTGCTCATACGAACTCGAAATCGAGCAAACTCGGTGGCGTTGGAAAGATCGTTCCACAAGCTTCGCAACCATAACTGGAAATACTCCTAAATCATCCTGATCTAGGAGTTACGACTTCTCAAAGTTGGCCAAAAACTCACTGATTTCCACACTTAGCCAAATTTTCCAGATTTTTTAATTCATTCCAAAATTGACTATTTCCGATTCTAAGCTTTTTCATAGATATTTCAATTTACCAGATGTTACACCATGTCTCTTCCTCCTAAAATAGCTTTTGGTAATAATCTAGAATACCTTCCTTAATCAGCCCCTTGTCTTCAATTAGAACATCCCCAATTCTCAATTTATCAATGCAATTACTCCTTTTGTGAGAGTTGGCCATTCTTTGGAAGAATTTAGTGTTTTTATCACTTTCTTTCAGCCATAAACACCTAGATTTTTGCCTCCATGAGATCTCTTCAGTGATGGCAATCTGCTGAATCTCAATTTTCAAATCAAGCAACTTTAAATTCTCCTCAGTAGTGTAAGGTCTTTGCTCAGCAATTTGATCTAACTTTCCAAGTTCCATGAGAGATTTGTGTCTTTGAGTATCAAGCTGACCAAAAACTTCTTTGTTCCATTTTGTAATATCCTTCTTTAAGTGCCTTAGCTTCTGGATCAGGACAAAATCAGGAGTGCCCATAACAATGTAAGAGTTCCACCAATCTCTTACCATATCTAGGAAACCATCTGACTGTAGCCACATATTCTCAAATTTAAAGTAAGAGGGTGAAGCATCCCAATCCCCACTTTCCAAGACGATGTGCTTGTGGTCAGATAACACTCTAGGCAGTGGGAACTGTTTGATAGCATTGAATATTTCACTCCATTCAGGTGAGATAAGAAACCTGTCAATTCTAGAGGATTGGAAGGAGACCTCCCCTCTTGACCAGGTAAATTGAGCTCCTTGGAGAGGAGGATCAATCAACACTTAACGTCTTAGGAACTGAGATCAAATAGTCAATTTAACCTTCAAATAATTGAAGAATATGAGAACATAACTTTCATTACTTCTTTATACATCCACCTGTTATAGTGTTCTTTTTTAAGGCTCCTTATCTAGTCTGGCAGAAAGTGTGTCAGATCTTATTAGACCTAATATTCCTCAAACAATCATAGCATTTAAACTAAACAAATAAGAAAATCTAGAAATCATTCCACATTAGCAAAATTGGGATTTACCATGAAACATGTCACAGTAATGAGAGCTCAATGAATAAAGTGTTCTAGTCCAGCATGATATATCTTCATAACAAATAACTTTTATCTCTTGAGATACATTCTCTTCGTGATAAACATGTCTTTTTTGTTTACCAATGAATCCTATCAAACTGTTCAAGGAAATAAAAGCAAAAAAAATCGATCAGACAATAGCACAAAATTAATCCACAAAAGTTTTGAGCTCTCTACCTTAGTAATCTCCAAATCTATGAAAATCAGCACATGTCAAAACATACATGTTTCAAACTAAATTATCAAATGGGAATAAAATATACACCAACAACCTCATCAATTCTCGTGATATTAAAAGAACGAATAAAAATTATCTTACCTTCTACTCTTTCTTCTGCTTGTGTCTTCACTCATCTCCAAGAGAACGGGAGAAGTCCCGGGGCCTTAATTGATTGAGTATTGTGACCGGAAGTTTTGTTCACCTCATCTTCATTTACTTTTGGTTGTATTGTTTCTAATTAAAAAATTAAAACTTTAAGAGGTAGGTCATCTCTGTCATATCCTTCAGCTAGAACTATAAGCAATCACCCTTGATAGGAAGAGCCAAGCAACCAAAAGAATATTACATATGTTCCTGCAATGCTAGCATTTAAGATTAGTCAAAAGCAAGCAATTAAAATTTAATTAATTGGCTGGTCCCAAAATGAATTTAAAACATAAAACCTTGAACTGATATGGCCATTTAGATATCAAAAAGCATCTACGTGGAAAATATTAATATGTAAATGAACTGCTTATTCCGATACATCATGAACTAAATATAAAAAAACTATAGAAGCAAGATTACTCGAACCACAAAATTTTAAGAAACAAAATTTTCAAAGCTTGATATTGTTATCGCTTGCATAAAACACTTTTCTTCTCGCATATTCCTTTCCGTTAATTATTGGGATGTATCACAATTTATATAACTCTCCTAGAAAGCATTTCTTGTTTTGACTGCAAAAATTTGGTCATTTTATATTGCAGTTAACCAAATGGATGTGAAAAATTGAATGGATCGTCTTTTAGGAGGAAATATACCAAAAATCATATCAAGCCAATTAATCTGAAATTTCACAACGTGATAGATAAGCTTAACCTTCGTTAATAAAAAGTGGACAACAAAAAATGACTCTAACAGGAAGACGGGTCAGCCCTATGGCATACATTTGAAATATATATTTTTAACACAAATATAAACGATAGAACTGAGATTGCCTGATGACAACATACATTTTGAGTTGTTGACTGATGGAGCAAAATATTTTGAAAAACCTACTGAAAAAGAAAGACAACAAATTTTTGTTAGGGATTTCCACGTATATGATCAAACATGTTGGATGGGTATAGTGCGGAACCACTAAAAGTTATTTATACAAATTATATGTATCAAAAGTCGTAGTCCAATTTTAGTGGAGAGATTACAAACCATATGTACCAAAAGTCTAGTTCAATTTTAATGGAGAGAATAACAACGTTTTGAAATATCCGATCTTTCATAATTTGAGGATTTGAGCTTTCAATTTATACAGGATTCATTGTCAAACGAAGGTCCAGTTGCACAGGAAAGCAAATTAAAATACAATGTAGTTAGGAGAAAATAAAGTGAAAGAGGAGAAGAGAAAGCAATGAATTCTAAAGCACAATGAAATCAAGAAAGTAATAGCTGAAAATTGGAGAACTGAATTAGGAAAATAAAATGAAAATTCGAAAGGGAAGTGCAGCATAAGAGCTAAATATAAAGGGAATAAGTTAGTCAATGTGTAAAAAGGTCTGCTAGATTCTATGTGGGTAGTTGGACTCGAATGTTTGTCCCCAAGTTCAACTATTTCCTCTTCTTCGCCTTTTAACCCCAGAATAGGTAGAAGCACCAAAACCAAGACTATTGAAAAACAAAAGTTTTAGATGCACTATGTGCATAGTGCATCAAGGATTCAAAGCCATCTACTACCTATTTATTTCTATTTGCGAACATGCATGAACAAATCTATATATATATATATATATATATAAAGCTGGATCTTCAGTCCGCTGATGTGGCATGCCCCAATGATCAGGAAATCTATTTATCTATTTTCTCATATTTTTGGAGGATTTTTTTCCCTATTTTCAAACCTAAATTGATTCTAATTTGTTACCGTTTAATTTCCTCAATTTAAGGCTATATAATTAATGGGTTTAAATTTTAAGAAAGGGAAAAGATACCGTTTAAAATTCCAATTCTTAATTGTAATTAGTACCCCTTATCCGTTTCCTCAAATTAAAGCTATAATAATAGGAGAAATCATTTACAATTCTAAATTCAGAACTAATGCTTTTCAACTGCCAAAATATTAAGGTCTTATAAAATCATACTTTATTATTTAATTTTCATTAATCTTTTCTTTCTCTTTATAAATTTCTTTGGGTTTGTTGATTTGCTAATACTATTCTAATAGTTAATAGAAGAGATGTCTAACTTTATATTGTCTAATTTGGCAGGAAGTTCAAAATGATTTGAAAAGATCTTGACATGGAAATTATGTCAATTTTTATGGAATATTGTGAAGGTGAGAACAACGTCTGAACTTTGGTTATCATGCAAAGTTACATAATGTTCTTATAATTTATATATTTTTTGGTTTTTTATATTGTATTTGGTATCCACATTGTAGCTTGATTATATATGGATTCACAATGCGCAAGGATCCATTTGGAGCGAGCACTTCCTACTAAAGAGTTTTTCCATACTCAAGATTCGATTAGACATCTGATTAAGAGAGTAACAGTTTCTTTCAATACACCTCATCTTTTCATGTTTGCTTATAAGTTTCTACCTCCGAATATATGTAACTTTTTTGTTTTATTATGAAACATATGTTAATTCATGCGTAGAGTAAATACATAATATTTTCGTATTGTGAAGGTAGTTGATTACTAAATTGTTGATATTGTAATGTCAATCATTTTTAAAAGTGGTATCTACACACCTCCATTACTTTTGCAGCCTTGAATAGTCATTAACAAAAAAAATTAATATAATAGTGACCTCCTTAATGTGTTCTATCTCTTCCCTTTTTCTTCTGTATTTTTTTCTATTTTATTTATCTGTTAAATATGTTAACTATTGACCTTTCTTTTCTAAAATTATTAACTAATTAACTAACGAGTAAATATGTTTAAATAGGATTCAGTTCCCCTCTCCATTATCTTTTCTCTCTATTTCATCAAGTATACATTTAGATAAGAGATATATGTCCTATTTAAATTTTAAAGGTAAAAATTATATTAAATAAATAAAATCATAATCATAATTAATTAGTTAAAGATTATATTAAATAAATATTTCCTACAAATTTAGATACACATTAATATCATCTTATATTTTTATATTTTAAATATTTGAATATAGGAGGCTACTCTGTTTGGAGATAAAATAAATAAATCTTGTATTATTGATATTTAATTATGTGGAGGCTGCTGTGTCAATGAAAAAAAATCAATTTTTCTTTTAAAAAAATAGAAATTCTTTTACCTTTTCTTTTACGTATGTATGTGAATCATAAGACATATTTTTCAAAAGATTACTATTTATCAGGCTAATTAAACATATTAAATTCATGTTCAACAATTTTGATATTTTGAATAATATAAAATTAAGATTAAATCAATGGTATTAATGAATCTTCAAAATTTGTGGAATTTTACCAATTTTGAAGAGTATTTTTTTAATTTTATTTACTTAATTGTGGTTAAGAATGTAATATAATCTTGACCTATAAATATTAAATAGAACATGTATTTTATATAAATGTATACTCTTGATGAAATGGAGAAAAAATATAATGAAGAGAAGCCGGATCGGGTTCAATATAATTCATATATTCTCTCTCATCATGATTTACCACAAATATATCTCTATTTATTTATTTTTATTATATAGTCATTTATACAAAAAGAAAATCATGTACTCCCTTCGTCACATATTAGTTGTTCACTTTTCTTTTTACGCGCATATATTAAGAAATCATAAACAAGAAATCATATATCTTTATTTATTTATTTTTATTATATAGTCATTTATAAAAAAGAAAATCATGTACTCCGTCTGTCCCATATTAGTTGATCACTTTTCTCTTTACGTGCAAATATTAAGAAATCATATATCTTTATTTATTTATTTTGTATTATAAAGTCATTTATACAAATAGAAAATCATGTACTCCCTCCGTCCCATATTAGTTGATGACTTTTCTTTTTTACGCGCATATATTTAGAAATCATAATTAAGTGGGTAGTTTTACCAATTCACCCCTTAAGAACTTTTTTGAAACTTTACAAAACACTTTATAAAGGAATTAATTGCAAGGTAATGAAAAATAATAATCAATTAATGCTTTCTTGATTTATTAAGGTGATCAACTAATATGTGACAACTATTTTTAGTATAGTGATCAACTAATATGGGACATGAGGAGTAATTTATGATGGAGTAGATTGTGATTGAACTAATAAGATTGCTATAAATCATTTACTTTAATTAGTATGAAACTATGATTGTTGAATTATCAATTAGCTCAAGTTTTTCATATCAACTTTTATGTTTCGTCTATTTTTTATCAGCAACTTGTAGCATAATTTTTTTTAGCAATTTCTTTGAATAGGTCATATTAGAATCGTAACTTAATTCCTCTCTTTTATTGCATTATTTATTAATAAAATATTTGTCAAGTAATGACACTAATTATTTCAAAATATATTTAATCTTTTATTTTAACCGCGCGAAGCGCGGTCAAGTACACTAGTTTGATATATATGTACGGCTGAAGTTAGTGAATTATTATTGGTTGACACAATAATCCAATATTAAAAATAAAATTGAATCAATAACCCACTATTTTTTTTTTAATAAAATCATTTAAAAATCGTTGACCCTATAACCCAAGAGGAATAAATCAATAGTATTTTTTTCGATTCAATTTACATACAAAAGGACTTAGTTTTAAACTTAACAATGAATTTATGTACGCTCCACTATGATTATACAAATTAACTTTTCTAATGTCAATTAGGAAATAAACGTGCAACGCACGTTCCTAGACTAGTGTGTATATATATATATATATATTCTAGTGGGATAATCATATACTGCTTCAATCGGCTGACGACTCTAAAAATTCTTTATTCTTGTTTGAAAATGAAATATATAATAAAGATTTAACAATTGTTTTAATGAACTGAAATATAATCGGACGAAGGAGATTCCAGAAGCTTCGGTGTGAACTCATCTTTGCCATTGAATTTTACGCGTAGTACTGCCTCAATTGTCTGACTTTCAACGTGGATCCAAGATTGTCATTAAGGGTATCGGTTGTAGTAAAAAAAATTAATTTGAAGCTAATAGCACGAAAACACACGACTTCAAGGAACTTTCGTAACACCTTAACCACTACATTAAACATTTTAACTTGTGTCTAGAGATGTCAATACTTGTATATATATTTAATTAAATTAAAATTTGACCTCTATATAGAGTGTAATTTTCCGACGAAGGGGTATGGGTAAGGGCGGCACCCCTGCATGCTTGAAAACGAAATACCAGCTAATATGATTAAGAAAAGATGAATTATTGTATTTAATATGAACAGAGTAGTTGTTTCTGTCCATTTGTTCTTTCTTTTTTATCTACTTGACATTATTATTAGTAATTACAAGACTTGGCCGTTGACTCCAACACCTAAAGCAAATAGTGCATCTTTCTTATCCTTTTACCAATAATTGATCATCTTTTTCTCTTACTTTCCCTTGCTAATCCTCACATTTAGAAAAAAGAAATTTAAGGAAAAAAGAGATGGCTGAAATTCTTCTCACAGCAGTCATCAATAAATCAATAGAAATAGCTGCAAATGTACTCTTTCAAGAAGGAACGCGTTTATATTGGTTGAAAGAGGACATAGATTGGCTCCACAGAGAAATGAGACACATTCGATCATACATAGACAACGCAAAGGCCAAGGAAGTTGGAGGCGATTCAAGGGTCAAAAACTTATTAAAAGTTATTCAACAACTGGCAGGTGATGTGGAGGATCTCTTAGATGACTTCCTTCCGAAAATTCAACAATCCAATAAGTTCAAAGGCGCAATTTGTTGCCTTAAGACGGTTTCTTTTGCGGATGAGTTTGCTCTGGAGATTGAGAAGATAAAAAGAAGAGTTGCTGATATTGACCGTGCAAGGACAACTTACAGCATCACAGATACAAGTAACAATAATGATGATTGCATTCCATTGGACCGGAGAAGATTATTCCTTCATTCTGATGAAACAGAGGTCATCGGTTTGGATGACGACTTCAATATGCTAAAAGCCAAATTACTTGATCATGATTTGCCTTATGGAGTTGTTTCAATAGTTGGCATGCCCGGTTTGGGGAAAACAACTCTTGCCAAGAAACTTTTTAGGCATGTTCGTGATCAATTTGAGTGTTCGGGACTGGTCTATGTTTCACAACAGCCAAGGGCGGGAGAAATCTTACATGACATAGCCAAACAAGTTGGACTGGCGGAAGAAGAAAGGAAAGAAAACTTGGAGAACAACCTACGGTCACTCTTGAAAATAAAAAGGTATGTTATCCTCTTAGATGACATTTGGGATGTTGAAATTTGGGATGATCTAAAACTTGTCCTTCCTGAATGTGATTCAAAAATTGGCAGTAGGATAATTATAACCTCTCGAAATAGTAATGTAGGCAGATACATAGGAGGGGATTTCTCAATCCACGTGCTGCAACCTCTAGATTCGAATAACAGTTTTGAACTCTTTACCAAGAAAATTTTTACTTTTGATAACAATAATAATTGGACCAATGCTTCACCAGACTTTGTAAATATTGGTAGAAGTATAGTTGGGAGATGTGGAGGTATACCACTAGCCATTGTGGTGACTGCAGGCATGTTAAGGGCAAGAGAAAGAACAGAACGTGCATGGAACAGGTTACTTGAGAGTATGAGCGATAAAGTTCAAGATGGATGTGCTAAGGTATTGGCTCTGAGTTACAATGATTTGCCCATTGCATTAAGGCCATGTTTCTTGTACTTTGGTCTTTACCCCGAGGACCATGAAATTCGTGCTTTTGATTTGACAAATATGTGGATTGCTGAGAAGCTGATAGTTGTAAATAGTGGCAATGGGCGAGAGGCTGAAAGTTTGGTGGATGATGTCCTAAATGATTTGGTTTCAAGAAACTTGATTCAAGTTGCCAAAAGGACATATGATGGAAGAATTTCAAGTTGTCGCATACATGACTTGTTACATAGTTTGTGTGTTGACTTGGCTGAGGAAAGCAACTTCTTTCACACCGAGCACAATGCATTTGGTGATCCCGGCAATGCTGCTAGGGTGCGAAGGATTACATTCTACTCTGATAATAATGCCATGAATGAGTTCTTCCGTTCAAATCCTAAGCTTGAGAAGCTTCGTGCACTTTTCTGTTTCACAAAAGTAGACTCTTGCATATTTTCTCATTTGGCTCATCATGACTTCAAATTATTGCAAGTGTTGGTTGTAGTTATCACTTATAAGAGGTTTTGGAGTGTCAGTATCCCAAACAAAATAGGGAAGATGAGTTGCTTACGCTATCTTCGATTGGAGGGGGGTATTGATGGGAAACTGCCGAATCGTATGGTGAAGCTCAAACATCTAGAGACCCTAGATATTGGTAAAAGCTTCATTGATCTTCCTACTGGTGTTTGGAAGTCTACACAATTGAGACATCTTCGTTATAAAGTTTTCGATCAAGCATCTAACTGTTGCAATTCTATAAGCCCATTTTTTCCAAACGTGCCTCCTAATAATGTACAAACTTTGATGTGGATGGATGGTGAATTTTTTGAACCGAGATTGTTGCACCGATTGATCAATTTAAGAAAACTGGGTTTAGTGGAAGTATCCGATTCTACCATTAAGAAATTATCAACATTGAGCCCTGTGCCAACGACACTGGAGGTTTTGAAGCTCAAATTTTCCATGGACATGAGTGAGCAAATAAACTTGTCGTCGTATCCAAATATTGTTAAGTTGCATTTGAGTGGAACATTGCAGTTGAGCTATGTAGCATTGCTTTTGAGCCGAAGAATGCCCTTTAACTTTGTAGCATCATTCCCTCCAAATCTTGTCAAGCTTACTCTTCTCGACTTTGACGTACACAGTCATGTAGAGGCAGTGCTTAAGAAATTGCCCAAATTGAAGATACTTAAAATGATTTGCTGCGTACATAGTGAAGAAAAGATGGATCTCTCTGGTGGTGATAGCTTTCCGCAACTTGAATTTCTGCATATTAAAGAATCATTAGGCTTGTCTGAAATAACTTGCATGGATGATGTCAGTATGCCTAAATTGAAAAAGCTATTACTTATGGATACCACTCCCAACGTTAGGCTCTCGACAAGACTTGCAATGCTGAGAATATGAAAATCCCAATGTGTCAACTGTCAACAGGTTAGTTATTTACTTTTAATATCTCAAAATAAGCTAATTTGTATTTAATTCATCAACTTACTATTTTATGTCAAATAAATTGCAGATGCATTTCAGAATGATTAAGTCTTTGCTGGAGAGCATCTTCTATTGCCTGTTTGTATTTGAAATAAATAAAGAAATAAATAAAATGTTTGATTGCTTTCTCAAGTTCATGATGTATTTGTGGCTTGTGATTTATAAAAGATTTATTTATTGTCTTATGTATATTTACTTTGGAATTAGTAGCTTTAGTTTATTTTCTTCTTCAAGAATCAAAGTTCACAATATATGGCTTTGCATCGATCGGTTCGGGTCGATTGTATGTATTGTCATTTCAGTTTATCGGTCAATTGATATAAACCAATAAGAAAATGCTTTTAAAATAAATATTTGACTTCTAACTAGTAAGGTATTGAGATTAATATTTAATATTTATGTACGGGTAAAGTAATATATTACTATAATCTTATTGGGTTATCGATATACCTAATAACCCAATATAAAAAGTTAAAATCGAACCGATAATCCTATATTTTTTTTTATAAAACCATTAAAAATTGTTGACCCAATAACCCAATAGCAATAAACTAGTTGCACTTTTTCCGATTCAATTTTTTTACCCCTAATAAAAATTACCTGTTCTAGCAAGTGCAAGTAGACAATTGATATATATATAGCTCACAATTTACAAATTCTTTCTAGTTTTAATCGTCAAAAACATTAACTTCTCAATATATGGCTAATAATTAGTTTAAGTATTCATATTTGTGACAATTAATAGGTTTAAGATGAGAAAAAGTATTTTCTTTTCATAAAGGGGATGTATATAATTTTCTTCACTGTCACGCGAAGTGCAAGTTGTTTTATTACATCCAGACAAAAGTGAAAATATGATTTATTTTATTTTTTTAATTCTCCAACATTATACTTTCCTTTTGCTTTTACATGAGAAAAAAAGTAAGATGCCTATATATGGTTTAAGTAAAGAATAAATTGGAAATTATGACCCATCTTACCCTCACATTCAAGTCAAGTATTGAACTAATTAATTCATTTTTTTAAAGAAAATATACTTATAAATAGAATTGAAGTGCTTGGTTAATTTGTCAATTTCCATCTTTTGAAAAAAAACACTTATAATTAATATTTACTCCAATCAAGGAACTGCATCAGCCAAATTCCAACCTATCAGGTACACCTACTATTTTCTTTTTATTTTTAGCTTTAATTTATATTTGATTATTACAAAATTGTTAGAACTAGTAGTAAATAAATTGTTTAATTACACACGCACACAAAATTATATCGAGGGAAGGAAGAAAATGGGGAAATTATAATGAAAGATTAAAATTACGCATTTAATAATTGAGATCAGAATCATTCAATATTTCATTTTTTTAATGGTAATTCTTGTGTGAAAGTTGGTACCATTAATATATGAAAGGCATATTCTTTAGTTTTCTACTCGTCTGTCCTAATTAGTTGTCAACTTTTGAATTAGCATACCTATTAATAAAACAATTAATGACATAATAAAATTACCATTTTACCCCTATTAATTATAAATTGAATGAATTTAAAACTTAAGATATCCAAGAAGTTTTACCTTTTTTCAAAGTAATTAATTGAGGGTATAACACGTAAAAAAAATTTGTCCTTTCTTAATTTGTCAAAATGGACAAGTAATTAGGGACAAACAAAAAAGAAAAAGTGGACAAGTAATTAGGGACATATGGAGTATCATCTTTAGAATTTTTTTTTTCTTGTTATCCAAATGAAAATTAATGATTGGCTTAATTACTATGCTCTTATAGGTATGACCAATATTATCAGTTAAAGAGATACGTAGAGTTAATCTATTTTTATTGATAAAATGATATTAAGAAGAAAAAAATAATTCTTTCTACTTATTTATTAATTAAAGTTATTAGGGAAAAAAAAATAAGAATATGATTCTTTAAGAAAATAAGAATATGGTTCAAGATTGAAACGTATGCGATAACTCAACCACAAAATTAACTTATTGATATTGTGTTATCAGATTAACACTCGGTAAAGTTAATAAGAGTTGGGTATAAAGAATTGACTCGGTTTATTATCAGATGCTTTGTTCACTATAAATAATATTTTGTCTATGTAGTTTAAAAAATAACTTATCAAAAGTTGTACTTTAAAATTTGTAGTTTCTTCTTGCCTTATCTTTTACTAAGAAACTAATCTAAATAAAAGCGGTATATTTTCTACAACCCAATGATGGAAGGCGGGAAATTGGATTAAATGCATGTTGTGATCTTAATTTTCAAAATTAATTGGTATACTGTGTGTTAATCGTAATAATTGCTAATTTGATGTCGAATCAATGGATATTTTATTGATAATTAGCTAGCATATTAGTACATTTAAAGGTGTTAACTGATAAGTCAAACCGTTGAGTGTAATTTTATCTGTTCAATAAGCAACCCTCATTAATATATCAAATAGACATTCTTAAGCCTTAAAAAATGTCATTAAATGGTGTGAAATTGAACAAAAATGCCCTAAATTATTAATTTGGTCCAAAAGAGTCATTGTTGGTCCAAGTAAATATATTATTCATTTTTTTATATATAGAAAATGGTTATTCTACTTCAATTAGAAAAAAATTTAATTATTTTCTTTTTAAACGCATTCTTGTAAGGAAAAATAGTAAAAAATGTCCTTAAACTATATGAAATGATTAAAAATATCCTTTGTTTATAGTTTGACTCAAAAATGTCCTTTTCATCAATACTTTGGTTCAAAAATGTCCTTGCCGCCAATACTTTGGTTCAAAAATTCCCTTGCCGTCAATAATTTGGTCCATAAATACCTGTATAGGTTACTAAATGAGTCAAAACTTCCCTTTTTCAAATAAATATTGTTTTATTTAAAAAATATAATTAGACTGGTTTAAGAGTTGCCACTTAATTTTTAAGAGAAAAAAATTAAGAAAACTATCATTTCAAAAGACTAAAACAGAAAATTTCATGAAAATATTTAAAGGGGGTTCGGGGTTTTTATTAGCATTTTGGGAAGGGTTTTAAAGCACCCGAAATGCCCGCTTAATATGCGATTATCCGACAATTAATTATTTGGCTAAGAGTGAATTAACTTCATTTGAATTGGGAGATTTTTAGTTGGGATTGTTTTAAAGGAAAAAAAAAATGGAAGTATTAAGATAGTATATATGTTAAATACTTTGAAAAATTATATTTTAAGGTAAAGGAAAATGGGTTCTTAATTAGTCGATTTTTTAGAAGATTGGTTCAGAATAGCCGTCTGTCGAGAAAGTTAAATCGTAATGACCTTAAGATTTACCGCAAGTAATGACAGGTAAACAAATATAAAATGATTAAAGTAAAGAGGAAAATTTGGGCCCAAGTTTGGTTTCCTGTTTGCCTGGGCCAATACTTCGGCCTATTTTCGTTTTGAGCCTTAGGCCCAATTTTTGTCACCTTGTACCTGTCCTACACTAAATTGAATTTTATTTCTTTGGGCCTTAGGCCCATCTTCCACCTGTCCTAACCTGTTCTAAACTTCTAAAATAATGATGATTAAATGGACTTGGGTCCAAAAATTAACAAAATACAAATTTCTCTTTGTACAAAGAGTGGGCCTTTGGCCCCCTTTCTTATTTTTCGTCCATATCAGCTCCGGTTCCTGTTCGTTAATTTTTTGAAGGATCTGTTCTTCGATGCATTGACTCGGTTGACTCGATAAAGGGAAGCATTGGGTCCCCTTGTCCCATTTCGAGATGCAAGGGAGAAATGAGGAGTCCAAATGACTCAATCCGAGAGAGTTCATGCATAAACAAAATGAAGGAGAAGAATTATACTCAAATTAACACACACATATATATATATATACTAAACAATGAAGAATAGATAATTACTCAAAATAAAGAAAACAGAGAAAACGTCATGTACTTAAGAGTAAAAAAACATCAATGATTATTATACAACAACTGTGAAACACCACTGTAATGATGAAATGAAAAAGGTACTAACTATTCTTAACACATTCAACATGATAAACAGATAAATATGCTAAGCAGCTATCTTAAGTACTTATTAAACCAAAAGAGAAGTGAAGCTAAATTTTCAAACTCAATAGTCAAAGGGTGAAACAAATAGCAACTTAAATAAACTCCTGTAAGTAAAGCACGGATATTTATCAAAACTTTGACGACAACTACTTAGACTTGGGTTATATGCACCAGATCTATTCAAGAAGGTAACAACAATATTGTAAATAAATAAGAAGCTTAAGCCAAAATGGCTGGGCACTAGGAGAGTCGCAAAATAATCAAAGGATAAACCTATCTTTAAGTTGGAATATGTGTTTCAAGCAAAATTGATTATAGGGAATGAAAATTTGTAAATACCTTTCTTCTTTCTCAAATAAAATAAAGAAAGGAAAGATAGATAATTTAATCAACTAAGACAAGCCAGTAGATATAAAATTTCATAAAATTGCATATCTGGAAAATTGATGAGAATAAGCATATCATTTACAAAAGGAGAGCTGGACATTTTAACATCAAGGATGTGATCATATTAACTACTGGGTGGTGAGGAGCTATAAACAAGTATCATAGGTTAAAACCAAAGGGACACAGACATCAATACGGCTAGGCGAGAACAAAGACTAGATTCTACGAGATTAATCTACATGGATGAGAGGCTACTACGATAGTCAAAACGACAAAGAACAACCAACACACAAATAAACAGTGAAGCAACAGAACACATAATTGGCACACTCAAAAATGCAATTGAATGAACAATAGACCATCTCGAGCGAACTAAATAGATTTAGCTAACTTTCAGAACAAAATCAAACTATATCGAAACTAAAAAAAAAGAATTTAGAATAGTGCTTCACCACATCACGTACAACAACTCATAACATCAACATTAATTAAATGAAACCCACTTTTTGGCATCTTAAGACATCGAAAACAAGGAAATATGGATTCGGACGTCCAAAACCAGCATACGAGACAGAGACAGCGAAATAAACTCGAAACAGATGAATCCATCTACATTGAAATTGCTTAAAGAAGTCATACTATAGCAAACCATCCAGAACTTGACGACAAATATTAGCAAACCAAACAAAGCACATCTATAGATGTCATGCTGGAACAGAAAAGATAAGGAAAGCATTACAAAGGAGAGAGTATTACCTTCTTTTGGGCAGCGAACTGGAAAACGAGCTAGCAGCAACGATCCTTTACCACCGAATAAGAACAACAATGGAGATGTACGGGCAGAAATATTAAACTCAAACACCGAAACTAAGTATCTCCTCTGTTTTTTCTTAAAGCGTAGTATGTATTTTTGCTATTCTTCCTTAAGGTATTCCGTATATCTTCGCTTAAACAATCCCACTCAAAATCTCCCCATTTTTTTTTTCTCTGCCCCCGATAGTGAATGGAGAAAAGGGTACTTATGGACAAGGATTCGGGACAACTTTTCTTGTAATTTTCGCCCCATTCCGAAAGAGGAAAGGGGAGAAAACGCGTGCCTCTGTCCTGCTGTCTGTTGGTACGAACTGAGAGGGACGTTGGCAGCTTGCTGGACTCGGGTCTGGGCTGGTCGCTGCTGGACCGCTGGACGATTTCTGGGTTTCGATTTGCAGCGCTGGTCCGAGAATTTGCTGGGTAGAGGTCTGTGTTGTATTTGGTGTTGTATTATTATTGTATTGGGTTTAGTATGGGTTTCTGATTTGGGGCTGTTGTGTTATTGAATGGGTTGGGTTTCGGGAATTGGGTCGTTTGGTTGCAGAAAATTTAGGAGTAGAGGGCCCAATATTTTGTTTATTAAAGATTTGAAAGAATGTGAAAGAATAAAATAGGCTAAAATCGTAAATAGATATGGCTAAGTTGAATTTAATTGTGACTTCGGCTAAAATCAAAATAGGATGAATTATTAAAAAATAATTGTCGAGCTTCTTAATTTTAACGAAATAGAATAATTAACTTAAATATAAACTAATTAATTTAAAAATGTAAACTATTACTTAAAGCAAACTAATTGACAAAATATTTAACTAAAACTAAAACCCATTTTTTAGACGATTTTCGAATATTCATAAAATATACCAATTATATACATAATTATTTAAACCATATATAGTATTTTAAAAAATTATAAAAGGTGATAAAACTATTTAAAAAAACTTGCAAACTATATTTTATTTTTCTTGAAATTATATAACACTAATTATTTTAAATTGCTTGAAATTTAAGAAGCTTGATATTAATCTATATTGTGGAGGTCCAAAGTTGGGTGTCAACAAATATATATTATACTTTTTCTTTTTAAACACATCTTCTTCCTAATTAAAATATTATTCAAGACTCATATTCTTGTTTTCTTTCTTTTAAAATCACTTTAACAAATAAAAATGTAGGAGATGATTTGTTTTTCTTCTTAATCTCATTTTATCAATTAAAATAAAATAATCTCATGTACCCTTTCGACGGATAACATATGTCATATATATAAGATCATAGTATATCCATCATTAATTTTTATTTATAAAACGATAAAAAATAATTATAATAAAATAAGAAATTTTTTTTTTTTTTTTTTCTGAATTGTAGTAGGATAAACATTTGCTAATTATAAAAAAATATTGTTAGAAAATGAATGTGTTAAAAAGAAAATAAATGATATATTTATTTGAAAAATGAGCATTTTTGACTCATGAAATAACAATGGGGGCATTTTTGGACCAAATCATAAACAAAGGGCATTTTTATTCATTTCACATAGTTAAGGGTATTTTTGATCATTTTCTCTTCTTTTAATAATAATAATTTTTTTTATAGCAAATGATTAACCTACTTCAATTCGAAAAAGATTAAGAAATAAAAATATTCCTATTTTATTAGAATTTTTTGAATGTTAACCAAAGAAAAATTAATGATTTGATTACTATGTTCTTATATATATGACCTATATTATTGTTTAAAACAATACATAAACTTATTCTATTTTAATTGATAAAATAAAATTAAGAAGAAAAAATAATTCTTTCCTACTTATTTATTAATTAAAGTTATTAAAAAAAAAAAAAAGCAAGAATATGGTTCTTTAAAATTAATATTTTTATCAGGAGTAGAATGTGTTGATAAAGTAAAGAAATAATATATTATTAGGAAAATGACATTTTGACCCATTAAGTAAAGTTTTTTTTTAGAGCAAATTTACCACTAGACAGAGCGTCTAGCGGCCTTTTATTGAAAATAAAAATATATCAATAGGGATAAGTACAAGCAAGGGGGGCTATGCCTTACCTTATTATTCCTAATGAGATAACAAGTCTCTACTAATTAACAAGCATGGAGAAAATAAGAACTAGAGAAAACTAGGTATTCTATGATCATCATGGAGTTTATAATCCTCACTATGATGATATTACAAATGAGGATGCTTAAGTAATGCAAGAATATAAAAGCCAAGAATAAAGATGAGTTATCCACTTCAAATTTCATTTGATATATGTATGAACTAAAACAAATAATTTACCCGTCTAAAGTAATCTGAAGTACTTTCTTCTTATCTCCTTCTTCAAATTTGTCCAAAAATGATTGGCATTTTATCACTTCTTGTTGGATTTGTTAGATCTTGATAAAGTTGTTGACACCGTCATATGATTTTGCTTTGCCAATCGCATCGGTAGGTGCCTTGGAACAAATTTCTCACTCACCTTACCATCCCAATTTTGTTGTCTTCCATATATCTTTTTTTTTGCATTTGGTGCTTCCACTTCTTTGTTGTCTAGGTGAAAGACCCCCCTTCTTAGCCACCTTATCAAAGCATATATCCACCGTACCATGTAGCCCTTCATATTGTCCAAAATTCTCATCCTGCAACACATCAAACTGAGTACATTCAACGACACTATTTCTTCTATCAAGCTCAACTTGTAGAGAGTTGTTTTAGTGCAATATGTGATTATTTGAGGACTTAGAGTCAACCGTTTTTTATGTGAGACCAAAGTCCATTGATTACTGGGTTTTTCTGCGGTAGAGTTGCCTTGTTTGGCTTCATCTTGCCTTGATTTAGTAACCACAACTGCATTAGGCGAACCCAACTCTCCATCTTTCACAAATCTAGACGATAACTGTCGTGTAGCGATTTGTGATGTAACGATCAACTCCCTAGAGTTATTATCTGCATTATTTTGTGCCTCAACATCAATATGGACAGGAGTGGAAGAACCCGTTGCAGCCGCACCAAGTTGCTCACTTATCTTACTAGTCAGCGTTCCAAGTAACATAACTTCTGTATCTTCTTTATGCCCAGAAGTTGCAGTAAGATGCAGGAGACCTGGTGTATTAACTCTTTCTTGAATAGTTGTTGTAGCGTATTTCTCCTTGTTAAGGTTATCCACACTATTTTTTCCAGAATTGATGTTAGACGAATTTGGTAATGTTACCTCTTTTCCAGTTTGTTGAAGAGTAAGAACTTTCTTTTTCTCAGCCAAAATTGATCGCAAATCTCCTTCAAACTTTTCTCCGTTAATTTTTGTTTCTTCGATCAGTCCACCTTCTATCTCCATAGTCAGTCTACATTCTTCCTTCTTGTGACCTTGATGTTTACATGTTGTGCAGTACGAGGGCAATTTGTCATAGACAATTTTTTGCAACACCTCCTTAACGACACCTGTTGTTTCATCATTAAAAAACATTCTAACTCTATCCAGAAGATGTGATAATAGATTAACCTCCACATTTACCCTAGCTACACTAGGCCTTGACTTACCAGTTCTTGCCTTATCAATTTGTAGGGGTGTCCCAACGGCTGATGCTAGTGAAAACAGGGCTTCATGAGCAAATATCTTCGTTGATAAACTCGGGAAAGAAATCCAAGCTAAAGCAATTGGTGTCTCCTCTTTTGGATTAAATCATGGTGTCCAACGTTGAATTCGACATTGGTATTGATTATTCACGCCATTTTTTCCTTTTAGTGTGATGAATGATACTGCCCTAGAATACACCTCCACAAAGTCTTCCCGATTCGATAATCTCACCAGAACATGACAATGATCCAGTAATCCCAAATTGCAATCTTCTTTGATTTCAAAGTGTCGTGTAAAAATCTTTCTAAGATCAATCATATCAGGTTTCCCATAAGAGAACATAGCAACAAGAGCATATTGCAAGTTTTCTTCTTGGATATACGATTCCAAATCTAAAAAGCTGAAACTCACCGTAGGTTCCCCATGAGCATATATCACAGATTTTAATTTTAGTGAAAGTTTTCCTTCAGATTTTTGAGTGCAAGTTGATGGATTAGAAATAGACGCATAACTAGGTTTTTCTGGTCTCTCCTCCACAGCTTGAGGCTAGGGAGAATTTGTTTCGGCCATGGAGGCCTAAAACTCCCTAAGAGTCGCCTGGTGAGAGAAGAGGCTAGCGTAGGGTTTTTTTTTTTTCCTTAAGTAAAGAAATAATTCTTTAAAAGATAAAAAATTGGATAAATTACCTAACTATACATAATTTATTATCATATTTTCTTATTTTCCCTACCATTTCAGAAAATATCAAAAATCCCTTCTTTTGCTCTCATCATTCCTTTTTCCTGATACATTAATTTGAAATCTAATAGCCATGATTTCCCTTCCTTTTTTCACGCCACAAATCTCTCCACAGTTACCTTCATTAATCCATTTTTGAATTTCAAATCTTTTCTCTTTCCAATTAATGATTTCAAGTTATGCAAGAGATAGATTTCTTTTCATCACTTCAATTTTTAATTTCTTTTAATTTTTATTTTTATTTTTTTTAGTTTTTCATCTTAAAAAATTATTGAATTTGTACTTGATAACTTGATTGTTGATTCATTCATGTATATACTTGATAACTTAGTTGTAGTTAGTTGCTGATTCATTCATGTTGTATTAGTTCAATTTGTCGACAAGTTTGATTCAAAAATTGAGAATTTTTTGGAATAATGGGAAGAATTTTTTTAAAAATATTACAGTACTTATCAATCTATTAAATATTTTAGAAATAGTAATGTATCATGAGTAATATATCCATCTTGAGATCATAAATTAAAAAATCGACTAGACAACACAATACATGTAATTCCATATCTTTCATTATCAGATCTCTTTATCCTGAAGTTAAAGTTATAAATAGTAATGTATCATGCACAATTTTATGGGCATGATACATAAATACATAAAAGTTGATAATCTTATTGTATCAAATACATTATTATCAACTACAAAATGATACATTTATAGATACAAATTATTTCAGCTTACGTACACCCTTCTTTCACAACCTTATTGTATTAGATACATTATTATCAACTACAAAATGATACATTATATATAAAAAAATGTATCTTATCAACTTGAAATCTTCCACAATTGCATATTTATCTTTCAAGTCAAACAATATATCTTCTTCCAGAATTATCGACCGAATAAAGAAATTTAGATGATGCAACAACCTGTTAACATTAAAGAAATTAGTGATACATTCCATAAAACAATTATTTCTATGTATCAATCACAAACAATCAAACAACTAACTGATACTTTATATCAGGTACAAAATATAAATATAATCTGACACATACTCTCATTCTTAAACATTTTGATGCTTTTACAACAAATTACATGTATAATGTATCATCTATAAAGTATAGTATTTCACAAACACAATAAGATACAAAATAGTAATGTATCATGCTAAATATTTGGTCATGATACAATAATTTAAATTAATACTACATGTATCACACAGTAATGTGTCAAACTCTAAGCAAACACTTTACGTAAAATTTACATATTTAATGTATCTAATTAATAGAAATATAATACTTATCAATTTTTACAAGATACATAAATACTAATGTATTACGATTGATATAGTCATCTCGAAAACACAAATCAAAAATTGAATTAACAACACAATATATGTAATTCCATACCTCTGTTTATCAGATCTATTTTATTATGAAATTAAAGCTTTGATCTATTTTATACATTGCAAATTTAGGCTCATATTTTTTCCAGATTCCTGAATGTCAGATCTTTTTTTATTGAAGAAAACCCCCTAATGGCAAAGGAGTGTAGATCAAACTCCCGCTGCTTGAAAACATAAATATAGCAGCGGATACTAACCAACATGAAGACATGTGCAACATAAAGTTCAATTAGATGGAGAACCCCTTGAGTGGAGCAAATTTGATCAATATCTCTACTTCCTTCTCTTCTGATTTCTATATCTCGAGTTTCCATTCTGAGCTTTCGAGGTTAGCCACTTGAATTTCGTCTACTGTCTTTGAAAGATGGTCCATCACCATTCTTTGTTTTGATTTCGCTTCAACTATCTTCTTGTTGGTTCTGTTGGCAACCTTGGCTAATGCAGATCGACGTGATTGCAAGAGAATTGAAAGAAGAAAATTTGAATTTTTATTTGATTGGATATGTTAAGATTTGGGAGAGATTGAAATCAATTAGATTAGCGTGATTTGGGGACTCACAATCAATTTTATATTTTCTTTCCTTTAAAAATGTAAGTGATTTTGTTTTAATGTATCCGATTTCTTTGCTATGTATCCGGATAACACTAATTTTGAGGGATTTTTGTAAATTGAAAAAGAGTAGGGATATAATGTAATTTAGGTCCTTATACTATGGGATTTATGTAAGTTATACTAAAAATTTTTACCCTCTTCTGAATACATTTTAATGAAAACATATAGATAGTTAAACTTATTCATAAAACAACATATTATGTTATATATAATTATAAAAAAATATGTATATAATTTTTTATTTTTACTAAATAAAATAAACCAAATATATTTAAAAACCAATCTAGAACAAGCAAGACTTTTCGGAAAGCTTGGTCAAACACAATCTACTTATTAATTATTGAAAAAAGCAATTCTCAAATGAATGATAGAACACAAATTGTTATTCTCCAAAATTGTTGTGATAAAAGTGTTTCTAAAAATATGCAGTTTTTGAGCCTTGAGAATTGGAATTCCTTCTTTTTATTGAAACAGATTGAAAAGAAAAAACAAAAGATGGTAGAAATTGTTCTTTCTGCAGTTATCACCAAAGCAACAGAAGCAGCTGGAAATCTACTCCTTGAAAAATGGTCAAACTTGAATTCATTAGAAGAGAGCATGAATTGGCTCAAAACAGAAATGGTGCAAATTCATTCTTACATTATTGATGCAAGGACCAAATTAACTCAAGGAGATTCAAGGGTCAAAAACTTGATCAAATATATTGAACAACTTGCAGGTGATGCAGACGACATCTTAGATGAATTCCTTCCCAAAATGGAACGTAAAAGAACAATTGGTTGTAGCGTTTGTCATGTTTCTCCTGCCCACAAGTTTGTCGCGGAGATTGAAAAAATAAAAAGAAGGGTTTCTGAGATTGATCGTTTGAGAACAACTTATGGTATCACTGATACAAGTAACAACAACAATCAGCATGACTACATTCCATTGGACCAGAGAGGATTATCGTTTTGGATGATGATTTCAATAAGCTAAAAGCCAAATTACTTGATCATGATTTTCCTTATGGAGTTGTTTCAATTGTTGGCATGCCCGGTCTAGGAAAAACAACTCTTGCCAAGAAACTTTATAGGCATGTCCGTCATCAATTTGAGTGTTCGGGAATGGAAAGAGAACTTGGAAGGCAACCTAAGATCACTCTTGAAAATAAAAAGATATGTTATCCTCTTAGTTGCCTACGCTAGGTGCGATTGGAGGGGAGAATTAGAGTAAAATTGCCAAATAGTATTGTCAAGCTCAAATGTCTAGAGACCCTGGATATATTTCATAGCTATAGTAAACTTCCTTTTGGTGTTTGGGAGTCTAAAAAATTGAGACATCTTTGTTACACAAAAGAATATTACTGTGTCTTTTTTGTAAGTCCATTTTACCGAATCATGCCTCCTAATAATCTACAAACTTTGATGTGGGTGGATGATAAATTTTGTGAACCGAGATTGTTGCACCGATTGATAAATTTAAGAAAATTGTGTATAATGGATGTATCCGGTTCTACCATTAAGATATTATCAGCATTGAGCCCTGTGCCTAAATCGTTGGAGGTTCTGAAGCTCAGATTTTTCAAGAACACAAGTGAGCAAATAAACTTGTCGTCCCATCCAAATATTGTCAAGTTGGTTTTGTTTGGTTTCTCAGCAATGCTCTTGAACATTGAAGCATTCCCTCCAAATCTTGTCAAGCTTAATCTTGTCGGCTTGATGGTAGACGGTCATCTATTGGCAGTGCTTAAGAAATTGCCTAAATTAAGGATACTTACATTGCATAGGTGCAAACATGATGCAGAAAAAATAGATCTCTGTGGTGATGGTGATAGCTTTCCGCAACTTGAAGTTCTGCATATTGAGGATGCACGCGGGTTGTCTGAAATAACGTGCATGGATGATATGAGTATGCCTAAATTGAAAAAGCTATTACTTGTACAAGGCCCAATCATTTATTCCCCAATTAGTCTCAGGGTCTCGAAACGGCTTGCAATGTTGAGCATAATCTCACAGGTACTATAAATAATTATTTACGTTTAATATCCATGATTTTTTGAAATTTGTATTTAGTTCATCAACTAAATATTCCATCTCTAATAAATTGCAGGGATGCCTTTGAAAATGATTAAGTCTGTGTTGGAGAGAATCTTCTGATGCCTGTTGGTATTATAATACTAATAATAAGAGAAAAAGTTTGATTGCTGTTTCAAGTTAATTGCTTGTGATTTGTAAAAACAAATTAATATTGTATTTCTCTTTGTTTTGTTTTATGTTTATTTATCTTTAATTAATAGAGTAATAAAATAAAAGTCGTATTCTCAATAGAAAAAAGTAGACCTTATTTGTGGTGTATGTATGGTATCTTTTTGAAAATTTTGATATATTTACTCTTTGATTCTAATTTCTTGCTTATATGATGATTTGCATAAATTTAAAATATTATACAAATACCTATGGGTTGGAAAATATAAAAATATGCCAATCAAATGTATACAAAAATCATTAATAGATAGAATCGTAAAAGATATACAAATGAGAAATGCTAGACTAAGAAGCTTCGTGCAACCTCTCACACCGAGCACAATGCATTTGGTGATCTCGGCAATATTGCTATTATTTGTAAGACTCCGTTCCCCAATAAGTCTTTCCAAACGGCTTGCAAAGCTGAGAATATGAAAATCTCACAGGTTAGTTTGCTGCGTTAATTATTTACATTTAATATGCTCGATAAGGTGATTTTTTAAAAATTTGTACTAGTTAGTTCATGAACTAAATATTTCATTTAATACTCTATAATTCTGAATATGCGTGGAAGGATTTGGATGTGAGTACCGGGTGAAAAACCAAGAAAATGGAATTACTTGCCATGTTTCGTGAGAGTTAATTTGATTAACTTTCAGAGTCAAATTGAATAAAATTCATTCAATATTTTAAATTTTAAATTTAGATGTTTAAAAACTATATATGATCAATCTTTCTCATATTAATATGATGAAAAAATACATCTCAAAGTTCATATATATATATATATAATTTAACTTTCAAAAAACGAAACGTAATAAGTTAAAATAAAAGGATAGAATAATTAATTGCAAAAATATTCATCTTAAAATGTTGATCAAAGTTCATATAGTTTGACTCTCAAAAAATGAAACGTAATAAGTTGAAATAAACGGATGTAATAATTTATTGCAAAATTATTCATCTTAAAATATTGATCCAGATTCATATAGTTTGAATCTCAAAACGAAATGTAATAAGTTAAAATAAACGGATAGAATAATTTATTGCAAAATTATTCACACCTCAATGTAGACGATAGAACCACAATATAAATAACTTGCAATGCATTTCTCCAACTACCAAATTTAAAGCCTGCTATTCTCGAACCCACAACTCTAACGTGGAAAACATTTTTAATAAGTATTGACAGTAGTTATCATTATCCATGTTTAGTCAATAAAAATAATACAGGTCTTGAAATATAGGATTGAAAGAGTGGATAATTCATGTAAACCTTCTTAAATTCTACTAGCAGGGAATATAAAATGAGAAAAAGTGGCATCTCAATTATGCAAAAAGATAATTAAAAAATAAATAAATTATTAACCATGTGTACTAAATTGCAGTTATATGAGGAGTCCAAAGAAGAAGATGGATCACAAGAATCTATTAATACGTAATTTTATTAGTATTTTTTGTAAGAGTCTATGTGTACTAAATTCCAGTATTATATGTTGCGCCAGAATTAACGAGGAGAAGGTACAACAATTTGCTGTTTTTTTAAGGAGTTGTAAACCTCCCAAAGTTTATGAAGGAAGAAGTGTATATATATGTACATTGATGAAGTTATAAAAAAGCAGGGAAGAAATTAAAGTAATAACTCATTGATGAATTAGTTGTAAATAAGCAGGGGAAGCAAAAGATTTTTATATAATTTGTTTCTCTTGCCTGCAAAATATTTTGTTTACCTTACATCTCTACCTTAGGAATGCTAGCTTTAAAATCTAATGACACAATGGACCAGAAAAGATACATAAGCTTGAAAATTTAACTTCATGGATATAACATTGATATGCCCCTACATGTTTATAATCGTAGTGCTAATCCGCTAGACGACAAGCTAAAAACGTAGAAACTTGTGGTTGTGGGGTATAATCATCACAAAAGTGGAGCTTCTCAATTTTTTTGGAAAGCCAAATAAAACACAAGCCCAAGCTTTCTAACCATAGAATGGTGCCAGAGCATAGTTTTTAAATCTATGGCGGCACACAATCATGGTCCAAGTAAGCTAAGCTCGTAAAAGTCTTCAAAAAATCGTCCTTGGTGAATTTAATAGTAAAACGGAATGAGGTGAAAAAAAGATGATGTTTCCCTCTTAATTTGAGTGGGTTGGGTTTAACAAAAATGGGTTGGGGTTGAATTATTAATTGGGTCAAAAAATTTAGTGAGTATCCTAGTTGGCAAGCCTAGGTGGCGGAATTAATGTCATGTGGCTTGCCACATCACTTCTGTTAAGTCTTAAGGGTAATTGTGGTCTCTTAGGATAACAACAGACATTTTTTATCGTAAAATGTAACGGAGGATATAAGTGGTCTATTTCACATAGTGCTGAGGAAATTTTGACCTTTTTCCGTAGTTTATAAATGAGCAATTGTCGAGATTGAGAAAGCTATTTAGGATGTTATGTGAATTATTTATATTTTTTTTCGAAATAATTTTTCACTTTATTTCGAAAGCAGTTTGATGGTAAAATTCTCCAATCTCCAATCGTTCGGTTCTTTCATTCGCAAGAAAAAAATAATTTAAACCTAACTCTATTTTCAATTTCAATTCTATAAATTTTAGTGAAAAGTATTTGAATTTCACGAGCAAACAACTATTACTTTTTTTTAACTTTAATGCAAGACTTTCATATTTTCCTCAAATTGTATCTTTTTTTTTTCTTTTCTTGTTGTAAGTCCTTGTGAAATGACCTCCAAATATCCTAACTTGTGTTGTGATACCACAAGGACTTGAAGATTACACATAATGAAACCAACAAAAAATCAATTCGAGCTTTGAAAATGATTTTATTTTTTTTGATAAAAAGTATTTCTTTCTTAAATCAGTATTACGTGATACAAATTTGAATTAGTCGAATCAGTAAATTTAGAACAGAACACTCCTTACCCAAAAAGTGAAGAAATTCCGACCAGTCTACTCGAATCATTATGATGATGGCTCGCGATCAAATCAAAGTTAAATAAATATCGAACCGAACGCCACTCTGTATGAGTATGGCAAAAGATTTTGAGAGAATCAAATTGCATAAAAGCCTAATTTTTCATGGAACATACAAATTGAGTCTCATAATAGCCCAAACTCACAGCCATGAACCAAATTGGGTAAAGTTTTGCAAGACGTTCATCAAACAGTTAGGAAACATAAAATGTCGTCTAGATATATAATAAAAAAATTTAACATATGGTGTGATTGATAGTTATATACTAAAGATGTTTGCTTAGTTGCATAATTTTTTCAAAAAAAAGGTACATTATCAATCATCAGCCACAAAATATTAAAAGTTACTATTTGTTTCTTAAATTCCATGTCGAATTTAATTGAATGACACTTAAATTGGGACGAACTTTCTTTTGACTATTCTACTAGTATCTTATCCAGAACATGTGTTGTTCCTTTCTTCTTTCGTTTTTCATTTACTTGACATTATTAGGAGACTTGGCAGTGGACTCCAACTATTCTAAGCTGACCTTTCTAATTTTTCTTTACCAATTATCTTCTTTTTTCTAATTACTCATTCTGATCAGTTTTTTGTAGCTACTGAAAAAGAAATGGCTGAAATTCTTCTTACAGCAGTCATCAATAAATCTGTAGAAATAGCTGCAAATCTACTCTTTCAAGAAGGGAGCCGCTTGAATTTTTTGAAAGAGGACATCGATTGGCTCCAGAGAGTACTGAGACACATTCGATCATATGTAGACGATGCAAAGGCCAAGGAAGTTGGAGGCGATTCAAAGGTCAAAAACTTATTAAAAGATATTCAAGAATTGGCAGGTGATGTGGAGGATCTCTTAGATGAGTTTCTTCCAAAAATCCAACAATCCAATAAGTTCAAAGGCGCAATTTGTTGCCTTAAGACGGTTTCTTTTGCCGATGAGTTTGCTGTGGAGATTGAGAAGATAAGAAGAAGGGTTGCTGACATTGATAGTTTAAGGACAACTTTCAACATCACAGATACAAGTAACAACAATAATGATTGCATTTCAATGGAACAGAGAAGAAAATTCCTTC
>JAJOOR010001583.1:0-47106 GCA_036250505.1 Solanum acaule | reverse complement strand
ATAATGAAATCATCATATAAAATAAATATTGCAAAGTCATAATGAAAATGATCATAATTTAAAAGTACTAAATCATGCTAAAATAAGTTTAATAAGTATTAGTTACATTACTAAATATTTAAGAAAAATTAAAATTAGATTATATATTTTAATTGTCTAAACCAATGTAAAACTAAAGAACAAATATTCAATATTATTGTCATTCTTAGTGTTGAAGCGATTTTCCTTGCATTAGTATTAATTTGATTTAGATTTAAGTTTTATTATAATTATATCACTACAAGAAATTGCACTTTTAACGACCAATTCTTAACGAAGGGATATGAATCTGGTCGGTAAAAGTCTATTTATAGAGACACAAAAATTTTCTCGTCGTTAAAAATCATTTTTTAATTTAATATTACTAACGAAATAATATCCTGATGTTAAAAAAATTAGTATCCCGATGTTAATTGTAATTAAAAATTAGAAGCGCTGGTCAAGTAAAATTATTTCCCTCTTTATTTTCTCAAATAGTACATAATAATATTTCCCTCTTTATTTTGTTCAACCACACACGTCTCTCCACGCACCCACACCTCTCCTTCGTGAAAAACACACTCTATCGATGAAGTTGGCGTTTCTGGTTTTATTGTTCTTTAAAGAAACTTAGAGAATTCATCAAGCAGTAGCAAGACATCACCGATGAAGTTAGAAAAAATTCAGCAAAACTTAGAGGAAATTGTGCAACACATGCTTCTCTCCCTTGTGTTAAGAGTAAAATCAGCAAAACAGAGATACACAATTGTGCATATTTCCCAGATTTGTTAGAGGAAACTTAGTAGGTAGAGATACAGACGTCGCTCTATTCCAGCTTATAAAGAGGTAATTTGGGTCTCTTTGTTTTGATCACAGAACAACAAAATGAGCCTTCTCTTCTTACTGCTTGTTGTGACCTTGTTGTGATTCATATTATTCGGATGCAATCTTGAAGTTCTGTTCTCTTCAAGGTAAAATTTTATTATTATTACTATGAATTGCTTTGTGAAATGCTTGGTTTTGTCACTATTTTGCCCTGATTTTCTTATCATAATTTAAGATTTTTTATTTTTTTTAAAAAAATAAAACATTACCATAAATATTTTTATTTTTCTTGAAAGAAAAATATAATATTATTTTATATTTGGTTTATTCTCTTCTTTAGGACTCCTTTTCTAGTAAGAAAATGTTTTAGGACTCTATAAATATAGATTTGTTTCTTTCTAACACAACCACAATGTAGTCGTTTAGAGAGTTTTGTTTATGGGGAGATTTTCTCTCTATAGTTTCTATGTTTTAGATTAGTTTTTAATTATGTAGGTCAATTGGTCATATCCTACAATAATATATTTCTTTTAGTATAATTTTATGTGTCGTCTAATTTATCGTCATATAATTGCAAATTATAAGCTTTTGCATAACACCCTAATCACCTTCATAATCCAACAAGTGGTATCAGAACACATGGTTCAAAGATCCGGTGGTCCTATGGTTCAACTCAACGAGGTTGAAGACAGGCTCAAGATGGTTTCAAATCAATTTGTAATCAATTTGATGATAATGAAGATTTTTTTTTTTTGTCAAGCTACATAGAGAAGAAGTTTCAACATATTTTCAATATTTCTGTTGCTACAATTTTTAAGAATAAAAATAAAATATTTTTAACCCATATATTTTAAACTTTATTTTTAATCATGACAAGCAACAATGATGGAGATTTTGTGAAGAACAAGATTATCATGCAATGAAGAAGACAGACCAAAGTATGAACATTTAATGCATCAACATCTTATCAAAATGAGCCCGTACAAAATAATATTACTGTACCTCCTGGTTTTGATCCAATTAAGAAAATGTTACCTGCTCTCCAGAAGTTCAAGTGATGCTTATACTCAAACAAATGAAATAAGTATTTATTGTCTCAAATTGTTATCTTTGTTGTTTTTAGTTAAATGAATTCTTGTTTATGTCTGAATTGAATTAATTTGCAGGTGCACGTGAATTTGATAAGGCAAAAAAAGTGAGAGGAACGAACATTTGTAAAAATGTAGCACGACTCAAACCTGGAGAAAAGTTAAGTATCACTTTTTCCCAGAATTGAGTTGTTGGAAAGCATTATGCCTTAGTTGCGAGACACTTGGGTATTTTAGTTCATGATCGTAGTATGTGCCCATTGAGGGTACATTCATGGAATTTAAGAAGATAAACTAGAACACATGTGGGATGCTGCCATGGTAAGTATTTAGAGAGCTATTAGCTAATAGCTTCGTTTATAATGCAGCACATTTCATACCAACCTGCACTCATATCTATATAGTACTTTAGCTATGTTTGCTTACAGATGGCTATATGTTGTTGTTGTTGCTGTTTGTGTTGTCTCCTCTCTTGATCTTCTTATCTTTTTTTCCCTTTTTTCTTTTGATACAATCCATTGGATAATCACTCATTTCTTGTGACATATATATCATCTTCCACTACAAGAGTGCCATAAGCAGGAAATCTAGATTCAATTGCAGACTTCTAGTTTGGTTGAAATTTTGAGTTTAAGCTTAATGATACTTGTGAACTATTATAGGATAAATTTACCAATGACAACATGAATGATAAAAAACATGTTCTTCTACATATGAGAAGGTTGTGGAATAATTGGAGAGGATCACTGCACAAAAATATGAAGTCTAAGCCATTTTGCGATGCTATAAAAGATGTGTTGAGGGTGGTAGACAAGAGTGATTGGGAATGGCTGGTTAAGGAATATTTCTTAAATGAAAAGTTAAAGGTATTACTTCATAGTTGTTATTTATTAACATATTATTTGAAGTGACTAACTATAATTTTTATGGGCTGTTGTTAATATAGGAAACAAGCACAAGAAACTCCATTAATAGGTCTAATTTGAGTATGCCTCATCGTACGGGTAGTAAGCCTATCAGAGAGATTGTTTATGAATTGGTAAGTAACTCTTGTAACTCTTTAAAACACCTCTTGTTTGTTCGAATGATTTCTTTGACTTGTTTATTCATATGTGAAGGAGGTAAAGATGGTAAGCAACCAAACATGGATATTATCTTCTTTGAGACTCATAAGAACAATAACAAGCTTGTCAAACCTGAAACAAATGCAAAATATGTATGTCTAGTGATAAATTTTATTTCAAATCATTTAACTTGATGTGTTGTATTATTTTAATTTTTCTTGTATTTTATGAAATCCAAGAATTGGTTCAATCTAATTCGTCTCTTACAATATTGAGGTAGTAGAAAAGTGTTTTGGACCTCAATGTAAGAGTCATGTAGTTGGATTTGATGGTGGGATAACCGCTAAGGTGTTGAAAGGTGGGAATTCTTCAAAGGTTGTGTTATTAGATAAGTTTCATGCACGTGAAAAGAGAATGAATCACTAAAAAGACTCATGGATGAGTTAGAGAATAAATGTGAACGCATGGATGAGCTAGAGAGTAAATATGAAAAACTTGCAAGAGTATTGCTTGGTCATCCTTCAACACCACCATCGTCAAGTGATCAATTGATGGTGCCATTTAACAGGTTAGTAAATGAATTATTTTTCTTTGTGATGCACTCATGAGACCGGGAAGGACTTTGTTTGGTTTTGGTGGTTGAGGGGAGATTTGGTTCTGTCTGAATGAGTCTTGCTGTCAAGAAAAAAACAATTATCTTAGTGATTGTTAAGGGATATGAGGTCGTGTTCTTTTTTTTTGGAGTTTGGTTTATTTAGGGGATATAGTTCTGTTAATGTAGTAGTATTGGTTCTTTTGTAAGTTGAATGCTGTAGCTTGTTTTTAAACTTCTGAAATTTGCTCGAATGACTGATCTTGCTTCTTTTTCTTTTTTTTGTAACTATACACATTTTATCATCAAAATGACATTGTACAACCCAAAAAAATTAAAATAACAACAGGTCTTAATCCAACTTCCTGAACAGATCCAGTTGATTGACTTGACAGTAATTTAGTTGATTCAAACACCTAGACAACTTTCCGTGCATGCTCGCTAGAGCAGAAACGTCTTGATTAATTTTCCTCACAATGATATCCTCATAACGACATGTACTTTGAAAAACTCTATTGTTTCTTTCAAGCCACAATTCATAGACATATGCAGCAAGTGCCATTCTGATAATAAAAGTAGCATTGCACTTGCCTTGTACACAATTTCATACTACTATTTCTCCAATTACCCAATTCATAACTTGTTGGTTGATTCCTTGCCCATGCAATACTCTTCTCCACACATAGGAAGCTACAGAGCACTCAAAAAATAAGCATTCTATATTTACCAATTCAGTGTCACTAAGCAGACATGGGATAGACCTGCATTCCCCTTTTTAGCATCCTACCTTTAGTATATAATCTTCCATGAACAGTGATGTATAAGAGGAATAACAACATTAGTAAGCCTGGATTGTTGCACATTAGTCTCCTCTAAGGCACATTAACACCTATCAACTTCTGGTACATCACTTTGATTGAGAATATTATCTGTATCAAATTAGTTTCAATCTTAACAGCCTCCTCAATGTATTTTTTAGCCTTCAATATCTGTTAATTGCAACATCGTGAAGTGATGCTAGTAGGCTGACCAACTCCTTCATTTCCCAATCCTGTATGTCTCTTTCGAGGATGATGTTCCAAGAATTCCCTTCTCTATATTGTTGAATGGTAGAGTTTGCCTCCCTTGCTTTCTGGAACATATTAGGATAAGCAACCATTAAAGGGCAGTTGCCTTATCCTTTTGTCTCTCCAGAAACTGATATGTTGTCCATTCCCTGCTATTAAGTGTTTATGTTGAGAGAACTTCTCCCATAACTTGCATATACTTCTCCAGAGACCAACTCCATATGGCTCTGTTGAAACATTAGAACACAAGTGGTTTAGGGCTCCATGTTTGACAATAATCACATATCTGATCCTACTTATTAGCCCTCAAATTGAAGAAATTCTTCCTACACAAATCTAACACACATGCCAATGTTATAAATCTCTTAGACCTGGTAATTGCAACTGTATACAAGTATATCTATGTGTGTGTGTGTATATATATATATATATATATATATATATATATATGTATGTATTTGCTGGTTTGTTCTATAAGGTTTTATTACTTCAAAGTACTTGAATTTGATTGTGAAAAGACGATCAACGTAAAAAGATCTAAGAAAAAGTGTTTTCTTTTTGGTTGATGTGCACTAATATAGTTGTTGACCTAAACCAAATCTAATGGAAATAAATCTGCACCTAATAGGGTGGTTGAGTTTGACCAGGACATCTCTGCTAAACTTGTGAAGTGTTGGATGTGTTTTGTGATATCCAGATTCAAATGTGTGATAAAGTATCTTTCTCTTTTTCTTTTTGTGGATAGCTTCTTTATCGAGAAAGCATATCAGTTTTGAGGGGTAAAAGAAATAAAATTAGTTGTACCTTCTTATAGTTAAGATGAACATAATGTTGTGATGGGGTTTACCTATGTGTTCATTGGTTGATCGTTGCAGGAAACGTGTAATTTTCCTTATAACCTATAGTTTCTGTTGAGTAAGTTCATTTTATGAGTTTAACGTTTGTCTGCCCAATTTATTTTCTTAGTTTTTTGCTGTTCATTTTTAAGTATTCGATGTAATGAACTGTTCGTTTCCTTCCTGTGTTAGATTTCGATGTAATGTAAGTGTTGTAGTTGTGTTGATTTATATGCTTCTCGATCTGTTGGACTTGTAGCTATGATTTTTGATTTGTTAATATGTCCTTCATCCCTTTTGATCCCTTTTCTGCTGTGGTCGTTGTGGAGGAGGTTGTTGTGGAAATAGGTTGAAAAACAGTGGTTGTGAAGGCTGTGGTGGCGATGAATGTGGTAATGGTTTGGAATCTGTGAAAACTGCGGAAGTTAAATGCATAAATAACATTCCGAAGGAGGTTAATTATAAAAGCTAATAAAGTCCTCATCACTTTCATGCATTTTATGTTTGTTGAATCCTTTCAAGATTATTACACACTAAGCTCTTGATGAGACTCCTGTGTCCTGCTATCACGATTTCAAACGTTTGCAAATATTTTTTGATATGTGTTCTATTTTTATTTCTTTTTGGGTTTAAATGTGGACCAAGTCCACAACAGATATGTGTTCTATTTTTATTTCTTTTTGGGTTTAAATGTGGACCAAGTCCACAACAGATATGTGTTCTATTATTGTGAATGTAAAAAGGAAATAAAGTGTCATGGATATGAATATAGTCATCTGATTGTGTTTAATGTTGTTCTAGTGACTAGAATATGTGGTTGTCTGTAAAATACTATTTACAGAATAATACAAAGTAGTGTCTTTTGCCCATCTTTTCAATGCTTGGTGGGCCTAAAATTGACGCACATATGAAAATTGCTCTGAATCTGAATTATTTGCTAATGTTCTTGTCTTGAACCAGTCAATGTCAGATCTCAAGTTTATGATGCACAAATTATTGTGGATTGGTTACTTGGATCCAGTAAATACAATGCTTTGGAAGCTAAGCCTTATATTTTTTTTCCTTTAGGGGTCGTTTGGTTTGAATATGAGTTATGATGGGATGAGTTATGATGAGATAAGTTATGTTGGGATAAGTTGTCTTGGAATTATTTCTTATTGAGTGTTTGATTTGTTATATTCAAAATAATATATATTGATAAATTTTAAGAACAAGTTATTTGTTTACAAAATTACCCTTCACTTTATTTAAACTTTTTAAATTTTTCTTTGTGAGCTTTAGTTATTCATTTTTTAAAATAAAACTTTTATTTTATTTAACTTAAATATTTTTGTTTATGTATTCCCATGATAAGTACCATGTGTATTTAAAAATATAACTTTTTTCTTATTTAGCTTAAAAATAGAACGTCCCTCTTAAGTTTATTAAAGAGAAGAAAATTTATGAGAAATCAAAATAAAATAAACATAAGAATTAGTCAAATAAATTCATAAATAAAAATTATATTTATATAGTATAATTTTTTAATTGAAAAATATGTATAATTATTATAAAAATAAGGAGATAAAAAAATGTAAATATACATAAATGTGAAAAATGGTGTATAAAAAGGATTTAAAGGGACATATTTGTCATTTACCTATTTTATCTCGGGATAAGTTATCCCGGGATTACTATACCACCCATGGGGAGGAATAACTTATCCCGGTACTAATTATTAATCCCGGGGATAAGTTATCCCAGACTTGCCAATCAAACAACATAATTATTTTTTTATCCCATCATTATTTCCTTATCCCATCACTATTATTTCTAATCCATCACACCAAACGAGCCCTTATAGTATTTTTCTTTTCTTATTTAGATAGCATCCTTCTTTTTTGTCCTTTTGATACTAAATTGTGTTACAGTTATACAATAATATGTATTTCAAAATGTATTCTCCTAGCATATTGGCATGCACATTATAGTTGCAACTTCGAGTGTTTATTCTTTGTTACTAATTGACATAAACTTCTTTTGTTTAAAGCTCAAGCATTTGAATATGTTGTTCAAGAAAGTACGGAGCAAGTTGAAGATCAAGAGCGCTTTTACTTTGGTTAAGGGTGGTCTAAAGATAATATTTTATTATTTATATATGTTGCAATATTTTTCTTGTTAGGAGTTGATAAATATATGTCAGGCTACTTGAATATGATATATCTTTTTTTAATTAGATTTTTGTATTAACAATGAAGTTTTATATGATGAATTAAATTGTTTTATATATTTCCAAGTGTTTCCATAGATTACATAATTAATATTATTCCCTAGTATAATTTTTCGTATAATAGCAAATGCAAATGGGGTCTTTGAGATTCTTTTATGGCTGCCTTTATTATACAATATTGAAACGATCATTAGCGATGGAAAATTTGGTCATTTATAGTATTGGTATTGAAACTGACCTACAATTAACGAAAGGAGTAATGGTCGTTAGAAGAAGTTGGTTTAAGGGCAAATCCGGTCTCTAAAAAGGCCATATAACGACCGGAATTTGTGTTGTCGTTGGGGCTTTTAACCGACAGGCGACGACCGGATTCATTCCGGTCACTATTGACATTTAGTGACCAGATTTGGACTTTTAACGACCAAACTTCCCTTTGCTAAAGATCTTTTTTCTTGTAATGAATCTTTATTGGACCATTCCGAATTTTAAGTTTTAAACTTAAAATAATATATTAAAAGATAAAAACTATGAAATAGTATAAGAAATATTTTAAAATTATATCAATGTAAATACTTTTATATATAAAATAAAATTTTAAAATTACATATATAATGTCGGATTGTTTTTTTTAGTTAAAACCAAACCAACCCAAATTTAGTCGGGTTTTTTTTTCCAATACCAAACCAAGTCAAACTAAACCACTAGTCGGGTTTTTTGTTCAGTTTGACTCGATTTGCGGTTTGGTTCGATTTTGTCCACCCGAGCAAATTATGGCTTTTTAAAAATGGAGATAACGACTAGTACCTACCCAACCTCCATAATTACCATTTGCAAATTAAGAACCACAACATGTAGGCCAAGGATGATATTTTTAATTTTTGTGATTAATTAGTGGTGATCCTTTTAGGATATATGTAGTTAGTCAGCTGTCAAAGTCGCAAATCAACAACCATCTAAGGAAATAAAAATGAGTTTTGTGCGCGGTTAGTGTATATATAAGATTCTACACCATCAGATAATTTTTAAGATAAACATGGTAACTTAATTAAGTAATTAATGAAATCATGTCTTTTTTAATATAATTTCAATTACGGCAAAATATAGCAAAGGAAAGTTGTGTCCTCTTTCTTCTCTAACCAAAATTAATTCATAGTTATATATCTTCTTAATTAACCAAGTTTATTTGGTTTTCTAAATTTGATTTTTTTTTTTATCAGAAGTAATTTTTCAATGCCACAAATAATTTCTTAATTGTCATTTTTTTTCTTTTGAATTTTTGGCAGTCATAAATTAAACGGACAAGAAGATAAAGAGATAGAAATTAAAAAAAAATCAAATATAGAAAAGCAAATAAACTTAGTTAATTAAGAAGATAACCATGAATTAATTTTGATTAGAGAATAAAGGGGATTCAACTTTCCTTTACTATATTTTACCGTAACTATAATTATATTTAAAAAGATATTTTATTAATTACTTAATTAAGTTACTATATTTATCTTAAAAATTACCAATCATGCAAAAACTTAAACTCAATAAAAATATACAACCATTTATCTTATCTTGATTAATATAATGTATGGTTTCATACTAATCCTTCTATAGTACGTAGCTATTATCATTATGGACCATCTAATTAGTTATCCTATCATTAAAAAGGAAAAAATAAATAGAAAAGACCTTACTATCGGAGATTAAATTTAATCGTGAACACATAGTTCAAATCTTTACAATGACCAACCAACTTATAATTTACAAGATTTAAAATGAGAGAATATTATATATCCCAAATTCACACCAATAATTTGATTTAACTATTCATGAACAAATCAAAGAATACAAAAACAGCTCACTTAAGCAAAAACCAAAAAAACAAAATCTTTACTAATTGTGATCTTTGAATAACTTGAAAGACTTTGAAGATGTCAACTGATCTTTGAAGGAAGAGGGAGATGGCTCACCACCGACAGGTAAGTCGGCGAGTGCAGCAGCAATCCGGCGAATGCTTAAAGAACGAACTGTTTTAAAGCTGTATGATCTTTGTGTCTTGGAGAATACGTTTGAAGATTTTGATAGAATCAAATAAACCAAACCTTGGACTAAAATAAAGAGTCCTACTTTGATCAACATATGTTCATCAATCATCATTGTTGTTCCGATTTTGATAGATTGCGTACAATAGATTCTTAAGAAAAAAGAATATAAATATTTTTTTGAGAGACAAAGGAAGATGTTGAGAGATAATATGGGAAAAATGGTACGTAAAAGATGTGTATATATAGAAGAAAAAAAAAGGTTTAAGAGAGTGAAACTTGTGACTTTCAAATTAGGCAGCCTCTTAAAAAAACAATTTAGGCGCCACTTGCCAGCTCAGCCATTGACATGGTGAAGAAGCAACTTTTCAAGTAAAAAGGACTACGCGGAAATTTCCATGATATTTGACCACATGTTTTCTCTATCAAGTTTTATTAAAATAAAGATTAAAAAAAAATTGTTGAAATTAATACTCCCTCCGTCTCAATTTATGTGGCACTTTTCGTTTTTCGAGAGTCAAACAGTTTAAGTTTGACCGGAAATTTACGCATGAAATCTTCAATTTTTTACGGTCAAAGTTAGACTTGTTTGAATCTCGAAAAACGAAAAGTGTCACATAAATTGGGACAGAGGGAGTAACAAGAATTTTCTCTTGTCCCTTCTAAGAAAAAAGAAAATAATTAATTACAAAATTCACAAGTTCAATTAATTAAGGAATTTAGATTTTGTGTAATTATCATGTATAAATCTCCGTAGTGAGTTTGATATAGTAATCTAAAAAAATAGAGTAATTAATTAATAATCTGTTATAATTAGATAAATTTTTCATTTGATCTTAAATCCTAACTTCTTTTTCACTACGAAGATATAACATAAATAATTATTATGTTGTGGATAATTTTTCTTTTTCTTTTTCTGGAAGGGAGAAAGGGGTAAATAATTATTATGTTGAAAATTTGTGAAAGTAAAGAAATAAGGTGCCCAATACTATATGTAATGAGTTGATGAAATGGGAGTACTTGACCATCAAGATCAATAACAGAAAGCTCCTCAATAACAATAAGTATACTTTTTAACAGCCATTTGTTGCTTTAACGCATAAATTAATTGCCAACTTGTTTTAAATTGCTTCAAAGAGTGGATAAAATGAAGTCGTCATTGAACATGCACTTCGTCATGGATTACGGTGACCACTAATTTTTTCAGCCTAACATATTGATCTAGCTGTTGCCACGGTCCAAGTTTTTTCTCAGTATTTGTAGATTATGAAATTTTGTAGGATTCGGAAGGTTTTCCTATCCTAAATTCTAGCTCACACATATAACGAGGGTAACATATTCTATTGAAGAAGCATCTTGAATATCCCATAAAATCTTGAATAGTCATAAAGAGTTTAAAACGATTAAATTTTATCTTTATCAAAATCTATCTGACGATCAATTACATTATAAGGAGGTCCAAATTACCATCTAATATGCGAAATAGACTATTTTACATGGTCATGTGCTCCCTTATGTGCACCTGTTTGATCGATCATAGAGCTTAAGAAAAATAAATTAAATTTTGTGATTTAAAATAAGTTATAAGCATTATATGATTAAATCAGTTTATCAAGCGTAAAATAATAATTCTACTATTTGCTATTCATGAACTTTTTCCTAGTTAGCAAAATGTAAATCTTGACCCAAAAATATAATGTCTTTTTCTAATCCATTTTATAGTATTATTGAAAATTAAATTATTTATAAATAAGAAAATATAATAATTAGGACAGACTAAAGAAAAATATGTTATGGAGTATCAAATTTGACCGAGTAGTAAAGTCAAACTTTAACGAGTTAGATAAATGGATAAGGTTAATAAGATATCATGACCATTTTTTCGAACATTATTCTTGGTCAGTTCAACGTCCAATATAATGGCATATATCGGCATATGTTGATATATGAAAATAACAACATGCACGAAAATGGGACCAAAACCAATCACCATAACCCACAAAAATGTCAAAGGTACATATGGGTCAATATTGTTTTCTTCCAAGATTTTCATATAAATTCGTTTTGATTTAAAATGAGATTGAAATGTTATCTTTAAGTTTTGATTTAAAATGAGATTGAAATGTTATCTTTAAGTTTTGATTTAAAATGAGATTGAAATGTTATCTTTAATTAATTCTAAAATTAAGTTGACCCAAGGATTATTGACCAACCATTTTAGAAGAGGCAAGGAAATATAATGTGAAATACATTGAATAATTGATCTGGTTTAATTAGTTCAATTGGTTGAGTTCTTACCTCAAATGAAATTACAATTACAAAACATTTTTTATGCCAAGTGTTGTTGGGAGTCCCATATCTGTGGGTTCAAAGGTTCTTAGTCTTCTTATATGATCTTGGACAATCATCAATGAAAAGACTTTTAGAGTTGAATTAAGTCAAAATCTATTTCTTTAACATGGTATAATAGTCAAATTCACCCGATCTTCTTATATGATCGTGGATAGGGATGGCAAAATGGATAATTTATATGGGTATCCATTCAAATTATCCATCTTATTTAAAAATGAGTAAAAAACGAGTCAAACTCATATTACCCATTCGGAAAAGGGCCAAAAATACCTCTGAAGTACAGGAAAAGGTCTAAAAATACCCTCCATCCATCTTTTGGTCTAAAAATATCCTTCTACTCATCTTTTTGGTCTAAATTACCCTTCCATCCACCTTTTTGCTCACTTATACCCTTACAACTAACAACCCTTTTTTTTAAAAAAAAATACTTATTATGTGTCATTTTCTTATTGAATGAAATAAAAATTCACCTTTATTAATTTTTTCCCATAATTTATCTAAATCAAAACAATATATCTTTTCAAGATCCAAAAAATATATTTTTTTAAATCTAGTAATTTCTATTTTCTATAGCTTTTTTCCAAAAAAAAATTGTTTTAGATAATTAAAATATTTTTAAAAATACTAGTCATGTCACAATTACAGGGACATAACATATTAATATAAATCCTAAAAAAATGTCAACCTTTTTTTAAAAAAAAAGGATCATTTAATTTTTTTGACTAATAATCTTGTCGTCCGAGTCATTAGTGATCAAATTTTGGACCAGTGCACCAATTGGAACAACTTTTTTTTAGGATTTATATTAATATATTATGTCCTTGTAATTGTGGCATGAATAATGTTTTTAAAAATATTTTAATTATCTCAAAACAATTTTTTTTTGGAAAAAAGCTATAGAAAATAGAAATTACTAGATTTAAAAAAATATATTTTTTGGATCTTGAAAAGATATATTGTTTTGATTTGGATAAATTATGGGAAAAAATTAATAGAGGTGGATTTTTATTTCATTCAATAAGAAAATGACACATAATAAGTATTTAAAAAAAAAAAAAAGAGGGTTGTTAGTTGTAAGGGTATAAGTGAGCAAAAAGGTGGATGGAAGGGTAATTTTAGACCAAAAAGATGAGTAGAAAAGTATTTTTAGACCAAAAAATGGATGGAGGGTATTTTTAGACCTTTTCCTATACTTCAAGGGTATTTTTGGCCCTTTTCCGTTACCCATTTAAAAGTGGGTAGTTAAATGGTAAAAATGAATAGAAGAGACTCATTTATAAAAGAAATAAAAGTGACAATTTTTTTTGGGAAGGGGCTGGGTGAGTGGGGGTGGAAAGCAGGGCGTAGTGATGGTTGGGGGTGATCAAAGTAGTAAAAAATAAATTTAATTTTTTTTAAAAAAAAAAATAAATCTAATTTTTTAGGTGCATGGGTTGGGAGTGGGTGGATGGGATAAACTTCGACCCTTATTTCTTTCTTCATATTGTAAAGGGGAGCAAAGCCCTTTTTGCTCCTTCTATTGATAGAAATAAATTTAATTTCTTTTAAAAAAATAAATTTATTTTTCTAGGCGTTGGGGTTCGGGGTGGGTTGGGTGGAGGCTAGAAGGGGATAGTGGTTGTGGGGTAATCAAAAGTATAAAAAATTAAATTAAATTTCTTTAAAAAAACAAATGAAAAAAATAAATTTAATTTTTAGGCATTGGGGTTGGGCTGGGTTTTGGGGAGGGGGGGGGGGGGTATGAGTAGTAAAACCAAAAAAAATTGAGGCATTGGAGTTGGGGGTGGACAAGTTAAATTTAAAAAGTTCTAAGTATTTTTTTTCGTGAGGGTGGGGAGTGAGGAATATTTTTTATTTTTGAAGCTTTTAAAATGATACCTATAATAATATGGAAAAATATGAATACCCATATTACCCATTGAATAATCCGTTTTTACTTATTTAATATATGAGTCGAGTAGAGTATTTTATCCATTTTTATTTAACTCATTTTCGACTCTACCCGCTCGTTTGTCACTCCTAATCGTGAACAATCCTTTTCTCGGAGGGATTCGGAAGTATGTCATATAAATCTTTGTTATGATGAGTTCTGTTCTACAAAGGGATAACAAATGTCGCTTTGGCCGAGTGGTTAAGGCGTGTGCCTGCTAAGTACATGGGGTTTCCCCGCGAGAGTTCGAATCTCTCAGGCGACGTATTATTTTTTTTATTTTTACTTTCGTTTCCAACTGTGAATACGAAGAAGGCATATCATATAGTATATAAAAACCAGTAAATTAGGAAGTTAAAATACAGAAGTGACCACACAACATACATGGTAAGAAAACAAGGAGATGTGAAAGTTGAAATTAAACAACAAAAAGAGGAACTTATTGGAAAGCGGTACTAGGCAGGAAGCTTAGAAGCTTCGAGATCAGCAGCTTGCTTGATCAAACTCTGTTCACTATCATCAAGTGCCATTTGAATCGGCGATGAACCAAGTCCATCAGCGATCGCCAGCATAATTTTCCTCATCTCATTTCCAAATTCCTCTCGATCGACAGTGCCGTTGTGGTCGCAATCAAACTTCTCGAATATGGAATCATAGAGGTCGGTGAGTTCCTCCGGCGTGGCGGCGACGTCGACGCCGAAGTGAGATTCAATGAGACGGAGAGATTCGAAGGCTTTGCGAAGCTCCGATCGAGACAAAACACCATCGTTATTCAGGTCCAAATCGGTAAATCCCTTATCAATTGACTTTGTGAAAGCAGCTTCGTCGTTAACGAAATCTCGAATTGTTGATCCGTCTATGATCACCACTCCCATTTTTATTTAATTTTTTCAAGTGTTTGAGAAATTGTTCTATTGATTATGGGGAAATTGGAATAGGATTTATGGTTGGGGAATTATGCCAATTTGTTAAATTAATTAGAATGTGAAAACTACGCCAACATATTTTTAAGATAAAGATATACTTTTCGAAAGTATAAACAGTCGGTGGATACCTTGTCATTAGAGCATGAATATATCATATTATGACACGTGGTTCTCTCCTTTGATTTTCTATTACCAGTACTTCTATATTCTATTTCCAAAACATATTTGATATTCGTATTGAAGTTCGACTATAATTCATGTTGTGTAGAGTCTTATTCAAGAGGAAGTCTTCCTATTAAAGATTTCTCTATACTCAAAATAAAAGTCGAGACCTTTGATTAAGAAAAAATAGCCCTACTCAATACTCACTGCACCATATCCTAGTAGGAGTACATTTTTTCGTTTTTTAATACTTTCTCCATCCACTTTTATTTGTCATGGTTTTATTTTTTAGGGACTATAAGAACTTTGACTATCATTTTACGACGTATTTTTCATCATATTGATATGCAAAAATTACAACTTATAGTACTATTTGTATAGTTTTTGAAAATTATTATTTTTATTTAAAATAACGAATTAATGCAATCTAATTTAACTTTAAAAGTTAGTCAACTTGACTTTCGAAAAGTGAAACATGACAATTAAAAGTAGACTGAGATAGTATGAGAATATTTGTTCCAAGTAGGAGATGTGCAATGGTGTAAGTAACGAGGATTGAGGACAACCACTACTTTTATCATCAATACTATCCCCTTTGTCCTAAAAGAGAATTATATACTCTCTCCGTTTATTTTTATTTATTATTATTTGATTTGACATATTTATTAAAAATTAATTATTGATATAGGTACTTTATCAAATTTTCCCTATTAAATATAGAGATTTGTAAAATAATTTTAAAAGAAAATTATATATAATAGCAAACTATTAATTTAATTTAAATGTCATTACCACAATTTGATTTAATTGTAACCCGTAGCAAACTGTTTCCATTCGCCTCTCTGCCTGAAATTCTTGCTCGCCACTCTCCCTCTCTCGCTCGCCAGTCTCTCCCTCGCCTCTCTCACTTTATGCAAACACAAATGTATAAAATGTGTTTGTGTTTGTATAAAGCGAGAGAAAAGTGTATATACAAATACATATACATATATTTTCGTCATATACACTTATAATTATACAAATACAGATCTTTCCTGCTCAATTCTCTTTTGTCTTTCTCTCTTTCTCATTGTATACAAACACTGAATATACAAATTACAATGTATAATTTGTGTTGTATAAAGCGAGAGAGAGATTTTGTCACGTCTCGAGCCTACATCTTGGGCGGGACTGGCACTCGAAGACCATTGCTGGCTCCAAGCGAACCCTTGGCCTGGCTTACTTAACTCAGCGGAAGACAATATTCCTACTTATAATGATCAATAACACTTAACTGAACTGAACTGAATAATAAAATAACTGAAAATGTTTAAAGGTTAAACATTCAACTTGGCCAAAAGTGGCAACCTAAGTCTTAACAATAAGAAATGATAATGAAAAGACTCAAAGTACTAACATATGACTGTCTATGAAGCCTCTAAAATACCTGAGATGGATGTTGGGACAAACCCCACAACATCTTAATGAACTAACTAGAAAGCAAATAAAAGAGTTCTCTGGAATGCAAAAAAGCTCACCAACAGACTCTGAATGCTCAAGCTGGATCAACGAGGCACTAGATGCTGATCCTGATTACCTGCGTTTGCATCATAATATGATGCAGGACAACTGACATCAGTACATTTAATGTACGAGTATGCGAGTTGGAATGCTAACATACATAGGCTTGAAAGAGATTATGAAAGAAACATTTACCTTGGCTCTTCTCAACTCATGAATAACTCAACTCAATATAAAGCAATAAAACACATGCGATAGATATATAAAGCTTATAAAACAACTGAAAACAATCTTAGTTCGTTTAAAGATAAAACAATAACAAACTTAACTTTACTCATATGAAAAGTAATATAACTTCTGTGGAAGATTCTCTAACCGACAACCATCACTATGAGCCTAAGTGATGGTACAATATTTTACCTCACGTTTCCAATGACTGTCCTATACCTTACCATCGGTATAAAACCTGAACTACTAAGTGGATCCACTAATCTATGCTGAAAAGCACCAAGGAATTATCTAAAAAGTATGACCCTTTTTCTGCTCATGATGGCTACATGGTTTAGGGGGGATTGAGTTAATATGAACTCGCGTCCCCATATCGGTGCTCAATACTACTCACAAAATATACTTAACTCATATGTTTTTAAAACAACTTCTTCTTTGATTTGAGATAATTACTCAAACTTAGCTTAAAAGCTCTCTTGGAATCAATGTTTCTTTTTGTTGTTCAAAACTCTTTTAGAAATCTCAGTTTCCTCTCATCTTAAATGTGAAAACATTTACTCTTGGGAATACTTAGTTCCCATATATCATTTTAAAGAAAATGAACTTTGCTCTTACACTTTACTCAACTTCAAAATTTAAGTCTTAAAACAAAGTTAAAACGTTTGTAAAAGACTTGTGAAAACTTGAAATGAACTTCTCTTACTTGACTCTTGACTCATAACTGATCCCTGAATTGAATTATGGATTCAAGGATTATGATTTGTGACTGGAAAGATCTCATGATGTTTAGGAATGATTCTAGATAGTTAAACATAAGAAAAATACCGAAAATTAATATTTGAAGGTGGGTCCGCGACGCGAAGGCATAATTAAATTTTGGTTTCGAAAACGTCTTTTGAGGCAGAACGCTCTGTGATGCAAAACAGAAATTCCCAAATCTGGGAACCTACTCCGCGACGCGCTTCTAGTGTCAAATTTCGTCCGACGAAATTTCTTCTTCGTTTTCCAACCCCAACTCACCCAAACTCTGTTCTTTTGAAGTTTGAAGTTTGAAGTTGACCAAAAACTCACTTTAACTTACTTAAAAATTTCCAGATTTCCTCATTCTTTCCAAAAGTAACTATTTTCAGATTTTAAACTTCCTTCTAGTTCTTTCTAGTCTCGTGATGTTACAGATTTGATATACAAACGTTTTATTTCGATTCAATTGTATACAAATTCAAATTTTATGTAGATATACAAACACATAGAATTGAATTAAGAGGCTGCCAACGATTTATACAAATGAGAGGCTACCATCGATTTTATACAAATCTCATACCCCCAGCGATTTATACAATCTGATGCTCCATAGCAAACACAATGTTTGCTATGGAGCACAATTATGCAAACTATAACTATAGCATACAAATTTGATTTTTATGTTTGCTAAATGCAAAAATTACTTTATTTTTAAATGGTTGGGGAAAATGAAGAATAGGGTAAATAGGTAATTTATCCTAAATAGTTAATAATGTTATAAATATTTTTTTATTGAGGTTCCACTTATTTGATAAAAAAATCATAAAGAGATATTTTTTTATTTAAGAATTCATTTTTATTTTCAGAATAATTTTGAAAATTGCAAAACTTTTCATGTTTTTTAAATTTAGTGCCAAAACCTATATTACATAAATTGGAAGGGACATAATAGTTCTTTTTTTTCTTTTGATTTTTCATTTCGTGATCGGAGCACACATTAGAGACCCAATTAAATTTGGATCGCGCACTGCATGATCCATTTGAGGTTGACACTCCCAACATGATTTTCTCCATACTCAAGATTCAAATTCAAATCCGAACCCTCTGATTAAAGATAAAGTAGTTCAACACTGCACCTCAATTATGTTGATTGGGAGAGAATAGTTCTCTACTATGTCTTCTTGAATTTGCATATTTTAATGTACGTACACTTTTAGTTGAGCAGTCGTCTTAACGTATATATATATTTTTGTAATATTTGAAAAAAAAATTAAAATTAAATTTAAAGACATATTTAAAAATTAAAATTGTATTTGGTTAGACATTTTATTTTTTAAAAAAAAAATTGAAATTTGTGAGTGAAAAACTGATCAAAATTATTTTTTCAAACTTGAAGTTCGTCTTTAATCTCATTTTTCGGAATCAGTCGGATGTATAATTTATAATATTCAAACACAAGTTGATAGTCTAAATACTATTATTCAACATCAAGTTAGAATATATTTTGATACTTCATTTCATCCAAATTTTATTTAAATGCTCTTAGACTTTCCAACTGACTTTTCTTGTGGCATATACATATTCTGCTTACTGCTCAGTCTAATTCATTCTTATAGTATATATATCTCTTGTATTAAGGGAAGAAAATATGAAACAATAGGTGTTAAGCACAACAATTTGGGCTGTAGCTTGGGATTCCTCAAGGAAATCTCTGCTTAACATGGATTGTAATCCAGTACTCTGAGTTGCCATTAAATATGAGCCCACATCAACCAATGTACAAGTATAAACCATGACATGTTTCCTTAGTTTAAACCATGACATTAAAAGATATTTTGTTACATTTTATATATTTTTAGTTTAAGATCATAAATTTAAAAAATTGTTTTACTTTCTTAGACTTGTGGCTCACTTGGTTGGGGAAACAAGTTATCCCGGGATTAATTATTCGAGATTGTTATTCCACCCTGGGATAAAAATAATACTACAATCTCAGATTAACTAATTTCGTGATAAGTTATACTTTGATTATTTTTCTGAGTAAACTTGAAATAAACTCATCATAAAATTAATTTTGAAATTAGTTATCTTTTATTCTTCTCAACAAACAAGTCCTCTCAAGTTAAAACGAAACAAATAAATTGAAATATTTTGATAATTATTAGTTAATGATACATTCCACTACTATGGCCTATGTCCCAGGGCCTGACAGCCAGTTGGCAAAGCTCTTCTGCCTTTTCTTCGAAATGCCTCTTCTCAATTCTTATAATAACCGTATTATACTTCTCTCCCAAAATAACCATTATGTTTCTTGACCTTTAGGTTCATCTAAGGTCAAGTTCACTTCATGATCTATTATTCTACATACATACTTCTGTTAAGATTTATAATTTGGACAGTAGCATCATGCCTTTTCTAGTGACACTTCTAGGTACTTCTTTATTACTAATTTCACTTATTGAAATATAATATCTAAATGTTCCCTAAAGTGAACACCACATATCTTTAATAAAATGGGGTATCCAAATCCAGCCAAAACTTCCATTTCAAAGAGTCGTACGTAAACTAGATAAACTTTAACATATTACATTTCATAACGTCCCTTCATTAACAGATTAACCTAACTGAGTTAGATAATCATCCATTAAAATTACATTTATACACCTCTTCTTCCGGAGTCAGACTTGGTCAATGATCTAAGTCTTACTAAGAATTTGACATTTTTATCCCTAGTTGACCCTTCTTTCTTCTTCTTTTTCTCCGGTGAACCTTCTGGCCAATGATCCGGCGACTCCATCAATCTCCGACCTATGCTCTCCGGCGTCCTTGCCATGTCATCATACTCGTGTCCTCCCTCCGTAGCATCCACATCAGCACCTAATAGCTTTGCTTGCATGGCGGTCAACACGGACTTCACTGCCACATCAGCATCCCTCCTGCTCCTCAACAAGATCTCTCCTATATGAGCTGGCGTGAGGGTCCCACCTGACCTTATGCAGCTCTCCACAACGTCGAATAGCACGTGCGAGTCCAATCCTAAGTAATTCTTCACCAAGACTTTAAAGGCATGCATCCCGCACGTGCCAAGGCTAACATGCATGTCCATTCGCCCACATCTAACCAACGCCGGGTCTACATTGTCTTTGTGATTTGTAGTGAAAACAATCACCTTCTCTTCTCCACAACACGACCATAGCCCGTCGGTGAAGTTCAACAAGCCAGATAACGTCACACGTCCGTTATCTTCTGCATTATTGCTCATCATGACATGGCGATGATTCTTCTTCTGCATTGTTTGGATGTTCCTCCTTTTTGCCATCCTATCGCCTGTTAAGTTAATAGAACAATCGATGTCCTCAATAACGATGATGGATCGATTTGTTGTTTGTATGAGTAAAGCTCTTAGCTCAGAATTGTCAGAGACTTTGCTGAGCTCGAGATCATACACGTCGTAGCAAAGGAAGTTCGCTATAGCAGCAATGAGGCTAGATTTTCCTGACCCTGGAGGTCCATATAGCAAGTATCCACGCTTCCATGCACGTCCGATTTTATGGTAAAACTCTTTCCCTTGTGAAAATGCAGTTAGGTCATCCATGAGTTGTGTTTTCAGCTCCGGTTCGAGAGCGAGTGTCTCGAACGTGGAGGGGTGGCGAAAGGGAACAGAAGACCAGCCAGATTCATACGAACCGTGGCCGTTATTCGTGAAAAGTCTCCTCTCACGAGATACCCTCTCGAACTCCTCAGCTCGAGCAGTTACCTGCTCGAGGTAAGGAGTGAGGAGCTCAAGTCGATGACGTTTAGGGAGTTTGAGCGTGAAGCTACGCTTCTCCTCAACGGAATCCTGAACGTTATCGACTTGATGCGTCCAAGTAAGGTGGTGTCCGCGGAAAGCGTCGTGCACCATCTGATTAGGCGCAACGGTGTAGGAAATGCGGTTGGAAGATTTAGAGCGAGAGAGAGTAAGACGACGGCAAGTGGAAGAAGAATTAATGGAGTTCAAGTAAAGATTTACGTGTCGATAAAGATCGTTAACGTCAACGCCACAATAACCGTTAAATTCTGGGATTTCGAAGTAGGAATAAGGGCTGAAGAAATCTTGAATAGATTCATAGAAAGAATGAAATAAGGATACAAGCTGAGCTGGCAAAACGTTTTGAACAACTGTTAGTAGGCCTAAGAAAGACCAGATTTGTGACAATATCTCCATGTTTGATGATTGTTTGTTGGAGAAGAGAGACAGAGAAATGGAGATGAAGTTTGGGAGATATTTAGTGTGTGTAAATATAGTTTAATTTTGCTAAAAAGGAAAATAAAGTGACTGAGAGCTGAAAAGAGAGTGTAAAAAGCAAAAGATAGGAATGGAGCCGACACTGGCCTTTACTTTTACTTTTCTCTTTCCGTGCAAACGAATATAATGCAGTTAAACCAACCGTCAATAACATATTCAATATAATTAATCCCGCTGCTAAAAATCTACTAAATGTAAAGTATAACAATTTACCTCTATTTTGTAAAGATAATAAAAAATATTTTTATAAATTCTCGACTCAAGTAAATTAAAACAAAAATATAATAGAACTCATTCTCGATAATCTAATATACTAACTCTTTTTCCCTTTGGTTCTTGGCCAAGAAGGAATGCAGTAATTAGCAAAAACAGAGTTGGAGTAAAAGTGATAGGATGGTGTTAATTGCCTTCTTTTTTTTTACACTTAAATTAGGGGTGATAAAATTAGTCCTTAATACATTGTATTATAGTCTAATCTTTTGTTGGATATATATTATATATGAAAATTCGTTTTTTTTGTTAGTATTGTTTAATAATTAAATAAATAAATTTAAAACTTAATAAAAATTAATTAGATGAGTTGGAGTATAACCAATTGTTTAGATTATATATCTTGATCCAATCCATTTCAATGCAAGTGACATTTTCACCAATCATCCAATCCATTTGGACCTTCTCAAATTCAACAAATGTTCATTTGACACCCTACTTAAAGTCAATTAATTATAAGTTCTAAATCCACTATATGAATAGTTATGACTTAAGTTAAATTTTTCACTATTACCCATCATGACATGATTTACTTCAAATTGGTAGTGGATTAATGTCGTTTTTATTGATCAGCCCAAGACAAAAATCATCGTTTATTATTATATAAAAAATAATTATCAGGCTGAAATGTAGTAAAATAGTTACTCCCTCCGTTTAAAAAAGAATGACCTTCTTTCTTTTTTAGTCTGTTTCAAAAAGAATGATCTCTTTCTTTTTTTGGTAACATTTTAATTTCAGCTTTCCATGTGACATGTTTAAGGCCACAAGATTAAAGGACAATTTTATACATTTGACATAACTTTAATTTATGACCACAAGATTCAAAAGTCTTCTTTATTTTCTAAACTCCGTGCCAAGTCAAACTAGGTCTTTTTTGTGAAACGGATGAAATATAATTAACTCATCACATAATGAAAGTCTTAACAATTTAAGGAGAAGATGTATAGTGGCACACACGAAGACATTGGAATTTGAAGTAGGAAAAGAGGGGGCCTTAATTTGCTTTAAACAATTATTTATTTTTCAAACTTTAATATGCAGCTTTAGCTTTAAGTTTCAGTAGAATTGGGTCTTTGTATGTTAGAGAATGTTATTTGGAATTATTTACTCATCATGGCACAAATCAACATTTTCTCCTAATCATCTTTCATGTACACATTAATTAATAAAAGCTGCGTAATCATTGTAAGATTGATATATAATTATTTCAGCTTTAATTTTATACTTATTAAACTTTGATATATATTACCATGTCTATATAGCTTGCATATATCTAGGGCAGATAAATTGAATAAGGCGATTATTTTCATTTACAAATTAAAGAGGAGAAATCGACTAGCCTATTATGGCTGGGAAATTGGACAATTGTATGGTTACTATTTTGGCTAAATTGAGATATGCTAATTTATTAATTTCTTGCCTTTTAAAAACTGGCCGAACATAATCCGAAATTTATTCCATAAAAAAATGTACTTCAAAAAAGTTTCTTTAAGATAAATTTATTTTTTGAGCTTCAACAAAGGCAAATATATTTGAGGTTTCTTTTCCCCATCTTTACTTTAAAATCTGTTGCAAAATAAAAGTATCTTGTAAATGTGAGAAAATGGATTCCTATAATTAATTACCACCTTATATTGACAAGCTTGAGCCTTAATTTATTCCCTTTTGTGTTTCACTTTAACAAATGGTTGTCTCTCTTAATTATATATATTTTATGTTGTTTTGTCTTTCTTATCATACGAGTACTATTCTATAGGTACTTACGTCTCTTTTATGAAGATGCTGCACTCACAATTAATCACATTTTTATGGCTCATATTTCAATAATAATTGGGTCTTATATATGTCAAACTTAAATTTCATCAGACTCAAAACATTTTTCCCTGTATAAAGAGAATTTTATGGTAGCACATCTGCTACTTCACATTCACATTTGTTATATGTTAGGAAAAAAGAAAAAGAAGCAAGGAGCCAGATTGACACTAAAAGTCAAAATTTTAAAGCATTTTTTTTAAAGGAAGGGGAAGGGGGATTAGAATATAATATTAATTAGTTGGAGGTCAGCCTTGTTGAAAGTGGTAAAGAATAAAGCCAAAAAAGCAATTTGCGGCACATGTTCATGGATTAACACATAAATTGTCTTTTGTACCATATATAAATTGTCTTTTGTGCCTTTTGATGAGTACTCATCCACCATTTTCCTCACTATAAAAGTTATCCAGAAAAGAAAAAAAAAAGTTGAACACATCTAAAACTGGCTAATGCGTTCAAGACCAATGTCTATAATTTGGATATTATGTTCTAGGATATACTTGATACCTATATATATGATTAGTAAAAAAAATTAATAATTGAATGAAATGGAATGCTGAGCAATGATGCATAGTATAAAGTCCAGATAAAACGATTTATTTAGTGACTAAAATTATATGCAATACTACTTGATTTTCTAAGAATGGAGATAGATATTCGTGCTAAGGAGCGTTTCCTTTTCAATAATGGACTCAAGATGAATCTGAATTAATCTGTCAATATGTTATGAATATGACTATGCTCTTAGGTTTGTATTAACATACATATTATTTCCTTTAATTTGACCCTCATTTCCATAATTAGAATCTAATCACGGTCACACAGTCAAGTGAGCAGGAGTCTTCTTGACCACGTTTAGATGACAAAAAAAAATTAAAGAAGAAATGAGTGGGGAAAATGATAAGGGAAAGGGGGAATAAATAAATTTAGTTTGAGGTGAGAGCTTTATGTAATTGGAGGTGGATAAAAGGAAAAGCTTTAGAAAAAAAGATATTATAGCAAATCCCAGCACCAAAATACGCTTTGGATCTCCTTTAGAATGTACTACCAAAATTAAGGTAGGAAGGTGTTTGACTTGATTGAGATCATAAGATTAAACGACTACATACATCTTTAATTTAAGATTATAAGATTCAAAAGTCTTAAATTGATGCAGGAATCAATATCATGGTGGTGGTGGTGTTTGTGACGAGTGTGTATATCTCTTTGTTTTTCTATTTTATTTTATATGACACTACTGTCAATTCATGTGTTTTGCTTTAATTTGTAAGTAGCATCCAATCGCATGTTAATAGTAAGAAATTTTAACTATAATATTATATTATAAACCTTAATTACTCGTAGATCATGATTTTCCAAACTCCACAGGCTTGCTTTCATAATTACATTGTGTGTATACCATTTATATATTATAATGATTATGATATGATACCATTTGTGTTTAATTTTCAAGGGGAGTAGATGAAAAAATGGCAAAGATATTGGAGAGAGGGGCACTTTTGCTTTAGAAAAATTGCTTTGTTTCCAAACTTTAATTTACAACTTTAGCTTTATGTTTGATCAGTAGAATTAGGTCTTTATATGTGTGAGAATGTTCTTTGGAATAATTTACTCATCATGAAGATATATATAATCAAAACCAACAATGTCAATGTCATCAAGATATATTTTTTATTTTCATGTCCAAAATCTGTTATCCTAATAAGATGTATAACTCCATAAAATAAAATGGTTAAGAGCTTGTTTGTTTTCATTTAGAAGGAGAGGAAATTAATTAGCAAATTTTGAGGTTTCTTTCTAATTTTCTTTTCTTCTTCTTTCTTTCTTAATTACCTTTTTTTTTTTGGTTGGGGGTGCAAGTGGGGAATTAAAGACGCTTCTTTTTCTTTGCATTTTTTCTCATCTTTCTATAAGTTATTGTTTTTTTTTTGGTAAGAGTTAGTGATCTTTTTACTCTACATGTATATTATTGACTTTAATTCAAGTTTCTGCTAAATGTGAGAAATTAAGAGATTCCTCAACTACCTTAGCATGATAGAGCTTTTTTCCATTTCACTTTAGCAAATGGTTTGAAGTATATATTAAAAGACAAAAAGAAACAAAAGATATAGCTAGGTTGACAATAAAAGCTAAAGATGTCAAGAAATTTTTATTTGAGAGCCCCTATTGAGACTTCAGAGTAATAAACAATTTTAAAAAAACCAAGAACAAAGTGCATGTGGCAAATTCTTTGGCTTAAAATGAATATTTACCTAATTTGAGATGAGACAAATTAATGTTGTGAATGATGAAATTATGCAATAAATAATTATGTGTGTAGATGTGGTTTAATTATGGCTTTCAACTTTTATTAATTAATACATACGTGTATACATACTTTCTTTAATATCTTTAGGATTTTTTCTTTTCTTTTTTAGTGAGAAACTAGTCATGTTTAAAAACTATTATAGTCATGTGGGGAAGAGTCTTGTTGAACAATTTAGTTGCTGTAAATGTCAAAAAAGAGGAAATGAGGTGAATGAAAGGAAAGAGAATCATTTTTGTTCTTAACAAAAGCTTTATTCTACAGATAAAGAAAAAAAGACTATAGACAAAAGACATTAGCAAAGGCCAAATAAAAAAAAATGAAGCTTTGGATTCCCTTTAGGCATGCATATACTAATTAAAATTGATCTTTTCATCATACTAAAATTAAGTTGCTCTATGGGAAAAGTCGTTCCAATTATATTGTGTGCACACACGTAGAGAAACAATAACAAATGAACAAAAAGAAAAATGACATGAGTTGAGTTTCGTGACTTGTGGTTTATGTTGTGTATTAGTGTATATATGTACGAATATTGATGAATATATCGATGCATATTTTAACAATTGATATATGTTTTTTTTATACTATATACATGTATTTATGTATAAATACATTAAATATTTGATAATATATTGATGAAATTGATATCAAATACATGGGATGAAATTGATAAATATTAAATATACTGGATAAAATTAATTTGTGAAAATTTTATAAATGACATTTATTAGACTAATATTTTCAAGTTACAGCAGTAGAATAAAACTTTCAAATTGTAACAATAAAAAATTTCAGGTTGTAACATTTTATTAAAAAAAATTAAAAATAATACTAAAAACGTTTTTTTAAATATCATAAAAAAAAATGGAAAACATTAAGGATAATTAATAATGCCATAAATTTAGGGGATTCAAAACAAAATAGGAATATTTGATTTCCTTTTTTTACTCAATCGGTTATAATTAAATCAATAATTAGATTTTATTTTATTTTCAAACGTTTCTCTCTCCCTCTAATTTTTTTCTGTCAATTTGTTTTCCTTTTTTTACTCAATCAGTTAAAATTAATTCAAAAATCATATTTTCTTTTTGTTATTCATACGTTTCTCAGTCCCTCAAATTTTTTTTCTGTGATTTTCGTCATTCACGACTAATTCCAAAATATTCTTGGTTCAAAAATCTTTATTTTATGGTAATGGACAGATTCTTATCGATATTAATAAAACATGTTGTGGATGAAATTTGTATTAGGTTGGTATGAAATTTGAATATAAATACAACATATTTATTATTCCTTTGTATTATGTACGACAGACTGCTATTTTTTTATGAAATGTGTTTTATGGTGTGTATTCTGGTAGACTGTTTGGAATGATATTGATATGAATAAGTAATGACGAGTGTGTATAAATTTGTGTGAGAAGAATGAAGTTGTGATGAAATTTGTATTATCTTGGTATGAAAAGTGAATATAAATACAACATATTTATTATTCCTTTGTATTATGTAAGACTGACTGTTATTTTTTTTTTAATGAAACAGGGAAATATGTTGATTTTCAGATGGAGGGGATTATCTATGAATCTTCCAGTCTGTATAGTGGTCTAGTAAATGCAATAACATCGCAACTTAGGATAGATGTTAATATTAAGTCAAATTTAAGTATGAAAATAGTATCCATTTGGTATCCAGCTGAAGTCCCACTGATTGAAAAAACATGTAATTGATATTTCAACCGAATTAGCCAACCTAAAACTAGTTAATGTTGTTGTCACGACCCGAGTCTACACCCTGGACGTGGCCGGCACTCGAAGACCATTGTTGGTCCCCAAGCGAACCCTCATCCTGGCTGACTACAAGTAGAAGACTAACTTAAGCATGCAAAAGCTTAAAACTGAAATAAAAGTTCATAAAACTTAAATACAAACTTTAAATCCAAAGAAAACTCTGTATAATAAAAAGGCAACTTTAGTCTTTAAAGCATTTAATAAAATAAATGGTACATACATTTCAACTATACTGACTATATATGAAGCCTCTAACTGTTAAAGATAGAAGTCGGGACAAGACCCACGACATCCTAACAACTGATATAACTGAAAGGTAAATGAATCCTCCGGAAACAAGGAGGCTCACCATAGCTAACTCGAACTCCCGGATGTATCAATGAAGCTCTTGTAGGATGATCCTAAATACCTGTGTCTGCATCATGAGAAGATGCAGGCCAAATGGCTCAGTACGTGGAATGTACGAGCATGTAAGGAGAATTCTAAAACATAAACATAAGCTTGAAACTTGATAAAAAGGAAACATACTTACCTCTTCTCAAACTTTCTCAACTCAAGGAATACTCAAGGATACCCAAAACTACTCAAACTTACTCAACTCAAAAGTATTCCAGGATAAGATACTCAACTCAGAGATATGATATTCGACTCTGGATACTCAACTCAATATAACTGAACTCATTTCAATATAAAGCAATTTAAAACAAATGCAATATAAAGAAACAAACTGTTTAAAAACATGTTGTCAACTCTGTGTGTATGCAAGGATACAACATAACTCTGAAATGTATGTAAAAATACAAATAACCTGATGTATATAAAATACAAAATACTGCCGTGGAAGTTTCTCTAACCGACAACCATCACATAAGAGCTATTGTGATGATACATCGATCTTCCTCACGCTGCCAGCGCATCCTATACCCGGCCAAGGGTATAGGACCTGAACTGCCTAATGGATCCACTAGTCTATTTCGAAAAAGGTTCATTCAAAAAGTATGAGCCTTTTCTACCCATGATGGCTACATGGTTTATGGAGGCTGTGAGTTGTCTGAACTCTCCTAAAAATATACTAGCTCTTATATTTTAAAAACATACTTCTTTTTGCTGATTTGAGATAATTGCTCAAAAACTTAGCTCATAGGCTATCTTGGAAATCCCAGTTTCTTTTTTTGCTTCATTTAGGAAGTGATTACTCTTTTCTGAAAACTAGTCCGAAAGCTCTTTGGAAATCTCAGTTTCCGTTCTTATTTAAATGTGAAAACATTTATAAACTCCTTGGGAATACTTAGTCCCCATATACTTTTGAAGAAAAAGACTTCAAACTTTACTCTTTACTCTTTACTCTTTACTGAACTCAAAACGTAAGTCTTAAAACAAAGTTAAAACGTATGTAAAAGACTTCTTAAAATATGGTTCATACGGAATTATGAACACGAATTACTTAATGCAAGATTTTCAATAACCATAGATAGAACTCACATACTTGGAACTCAAGAACTTCAATAATATTACTCATTTCAAGAATGCTCAACTCAGAGTTCATGCGGAATTATGAGCATGAACTACTCAACTCAATGAATCAAAGATACTTCTCAAAAGGGGTTAGGAACTCAACACTTAAAGGCTTAGAACTTGAAGACACCACTTCTCTGAAGAATGCTCAACTTACGACGTGCATGCGGAGTTTATGGGCATGAACGACTCGACTCAAGGGTCAAAATATCAATAAGGAACTCATGTACAACTCTTCTCGTTCTCATACTTGCTTTCTTAAAATTTAACTCAAATCGATGATGGATCTTAAAGGATTCAGAATTGAACTCAAAGGCATTCTTGAACTCTACTCTTAACTCTCTCTTGAATTTGAATTATGAATTCAAAATTTATGATTCATGATATGAAGGATCTCAATAACAATATAGCTATTCGATAATTAGGAATAGAACTTTTAAAAGAAACATGAATTCAAGAACTCAAAATCAACTTATCTCAAGAATACTCAAATTTAGGGAAAGTATCCTAGATTACTCTTTTACTGATCTGTAAGTAGATGTAGGGCGTGAGGACGAACTAGTCCAACACTATGATAGCCTTACATACCTAAAAGAAAAAGATTCTTGAAGAATCTTTAACAATCTTGAAGAAGAACTTGATTAGAAGCCTTGAAACCCTAGCTTGAAGGTAAACAATCAAGAAAACCTTTCTTGAGATTCTCGAGTTAGTTTCTTGAAATCTCTATGGCCAAATTTTTTTATTTTCATGAGTGAAGAAGAAAATCTGATTGTTTTGAGCCTTTTATTAGTCAAGAAATTCGTTTATGGTTTTCTTGGAGGTAAAAAGACAAAAACGACTCTTTTTAATACTTTCCCGTCGGCTAATTCGTAACAGCACTGTATAGGTTACTAAAATAGTCATAATTTTTTATTCAGAAATTGGATTGACGCTAAATTGATGGCGTTGGAAAGTAGATTCAAATACCTTTAATTGGATAGGTTATGGCTCACGTAACTCTTTATATTCTAAGAGATACGGTCGTTGGAAGTTGACCCAAGTAGAATCTTACATCAAAACTTAATGAAACTTCAAGAACACTTATCAAGAACTCATCAAGAACTTAAATCCTTAAATTTCAAGAATGAAATTACGCTGAATAAATCATGATTGGCGTGTGGGTGAAAGAACCCAACACTATGGAAGCTTACATACCTCTTAGGGATTAAACACATGGCGAAGATCTGCAACAACACGCAAGAATCTCGACGAACGCTTGATCCTCTCCTCTTTTCTTCTCTTCTCTCTTCTTCCTTTCTCTTATTGAACTCTCAACTGAAACCCTAGGCGTAAACTAGGATTATAAAACTGAACCTAATCAGATTAGACTCCTAAAATATTACTAAAAATGAATTAAATCTGATTGGGTAAGGAAAAGACCAAAATACCCCTCTAAAATCCGGTTTTGACTTTCCTTAACTGGCAGCCTAACTTCAAAAGGCCATATCTCACTTGTTCGACCTCGAAACTTAGCAAACTCAGTGGCGTTGGAAAGATAATTCAATGGTATTTCCTACCGTATATGGTATCACACCTAACTCATCCTGAGCTATAAGTTATGGTCGTTTGAAGTCGAACCAAAATTCATACTTAAGCATAACTTGCAAAATTTCAGATTTTGCTATTTCCAATTTAGTTCTCTTTTGAACTCAAGGTGCTACATCTAGTGATCTTAAAACTTAAGAAATTTTTAATTCCTTGGAAAAATCTCACTCACTACGATGAACGGTTCGAGTCTTAGTTCGAAAAAATTTCTGGGGTGTTACAGTTGTATCCAATTGGTGTACACTTGGTATCAAACTGATGTCCCGCTGAAATTTTAAAAAAAAAATTAATTGAGATTTCAAACGAATTAGCCAACCTAAGACTAGTTAATGTAATTTCTAATTGGTATCCAACTGATAGTTGGAAAATAGAAAAAACAAGACGTAGTTGAGATTTCAACCAAATTAGCTAACATAAAACTAGTTATTGTTGTATCTAATTGGTATCTATTTGGTATCCAGTTGAAAAAATAGAAAAACTAAGATGTAATTAAGATTTCAACCAAATTAGCCAACCTAAAATTAGTTAATATTGGATCCAACTAATATCCACCTAGAAAACTTAAGTGTAACCATGTATACATTTGTCCTATAAAAGGAATCTCCAAATATTTTAATTATTAATATGTTTATGATGTGTTTTTCAAAATTTAAAATTCAATATAAATCTGGCTAATGCTGATATCCAATTTGTATACACTTGGTATCTGACTTGAAAATTTAAGACAAAGGCTAAAAATAAAAATGTATGAAGTTGGTATCCAACTGATATAAATCTGGGAAGAATAAATTTGATAATGTAAAATAGTGCATAATATATATTGTTGTAAAAAACTGTAGCAAAAACAAATATACATCATCTAAAAATTAAAAAGCATGTAATAATTTAAAGTCTAAGCTACAATCAACTATCTCAAATATGTTTTTCGTGGTCTTGTGTAGAATAATTGATAGTATCCGGAGCATGTTCTTTTGCTATGCGGGGTCCACCAAATTTGCTAGCAACAGTTCCAGTTACTTCACTCTCACTAATTGCGCCATCAACATTCTTGCTTCTTCCATACTATCATATGATTGTGGCGTATCTTTAACGATGGTACTTTGCATCGATATCAATGGGACCCATATAAAAAACTCCATTGCTAATACATTCAGCAAATAGACATGTGTACATACCTCAATCACTGAAACAACATTGAAGAAAAAATCACAAAAAGATAAAAATACATAAATTTTTATCCCCATTTCACCAACTTCAATCGGAAAACAATTTAAATACAACTGTGGAAAAGTCATACCAGATTTATACAAACTTCATGCCAATGCACAAACATATTAATACAAAAAAAATCATACCAACTACGTAGTATATCAATTTCATGTAAAAAATATACTCAATATGATCATATACAATTTTACTGGGGTTTGTTTCTTCTTGGGAGTAGTAACACACTTGTTCGCCGAATTCGCATTCCCGTTGGTTGGTGGCGTTTGAGTCAAGATGTTAAAAGATGAAGCCTCAATTTCAACATTAGAAACCCCTTCTAACGAATCTGGGACGTTTCTAAGTGTATGCTGATGTTTTTTATTCTTCAACATGTTTTTTTGTCAACCTAAACTCTTGATTCTTTGTATTGTTTAGAAGATTTGTCCTTCTTTTGAGTGTACAAAGAAGAAGAATGAAGATGATGAGAGAGAGATTTACTGTTTCTTCTTTTGGATGTACAAAGAAAAAGAATGATGATGGTGAGAGATAAAGATCTACCATTTGAGTAAAGGTTGAACGTGAACAGTAAAAGAATCCCTAAAAAGGTGTAATATTATGTGTGAAAGGTAAAAAAAATCCCTAAAAAAGTGTAATAGATAATTATCATTGATTCTCTCTTATTAATTTTACTTATCTCACCTATTAATTAAAATATAATTATAAAAGACTAATTATTTAATGAAGTGGAATTAATTGAATTATAAATAAAAAATGATATGTTATAACTTGCAATTAAAATGTTATAAGTAGTAATATTTTAAAAGTAGATCTAAAACTTGTAATATTACTCCTTAAATAGATGTGTGAGGTGATTTTTTCAATTAATTTGGAATACACAAATACATAAAATTGATTTGGATACACGAATTATAAAATTTGCGATACTCCTATACATTATGAAATATAGAGACATAGGGAAAGAAGTGAGCGAGAGAGGGAAAGAGATGAGAGACAACGGGGAGAGGCGAGCGGAGAGTGTAGACATGCAATTTTTGACCAAATACATGCAATCACTCTTGGATACTGTAGCACGTAATTTTTTACCGAACTTAAGGTTTTACACCATTTTTAGTGGTTAAATATTTATTTATATTTAAATTAAATATTTTGATTTTTATCATATTTTAGTAAGTTTATTGTAAAAAAATATTTGAAAACCACAAAAAATAGAGTCATGTTTTAAGTTAAGTTTTTTCTTCAATTTATTCAAAAGAGAATAAAATGTTCAAAAAATATATGTTTTCTTTAATGTATATTTAATAAATAAACTAGCGTTTCTTAGTTATATATTTTTTAATTAGCTATTTAACTTTTCTTATATTTACATTAATTTAAAATAATTAGTTTATATTTTTAATTATTATATTTTATATTTATATATATACCTACACATTACCCTCACTACCCCCACTTCCTATGTCCCACAACTCCATTCACCACCCCTATACTACCCAACTCCCACACAACATACACTACTACACACACGACACACACACACAACACAGCACACACATACACCTATATTACCACACCCAAACAGACAAACCAAAAAATATATACATTCAGCCAAAAAAACCCTACAACCCAAGAAGAAAAAAAACTATCCTGAGAAAACACTACAGAATACACGCACACAAGAAGCAAAAAGAGAATCAACAACACACGACACACTAAAAAAGTAGAAAAAAACATTTTTCATTTCCTTTCAAGAACACAACACAAAATACAAAAACTTATGGGTGTTCTAATCGAGGTTCGGTTAAGATTTTTGCGTATTCAACTCTAACTTATCTCTTTTAATTTATCTATGGAATGTGATGTAATTTTATGATATTTTTTTTATATATATAGTTTTGTTTCATTCATAATTCGATTGAAATAAATTTGAAATTAAATATATTTGTTGTTATTTATTGTTGTACAATTTTGATGCTTAGTTAATGTCACGTAGAATCTCATTGAATATCGAAAATTAATTAAGGATTTAGAGTTAGTACATTGAGTTTTGTTTTATTTAAAATAACAATTTTTTACTTAAGATAGGTTGAATCATTAACTGAATTACTATTGCTATACAATTTCTATTGGTGTTAACATTTCCAAACTTTAATCTAGAGGAGCTTATATCACAAGTCATATCATTTTTTTGTTTACTATTTAAATTTAACTTGTTGGACCTTATACAAATTTAGTCGGAGTTAATAATAATGGTTTGCTTTGAATAAGTTGTTTTGGATTTATAAAGGAAAATAATTATTTTTAACGTTAAATAAACTTTTATACACCTTTTAAAAATATTTGTCTCAATTAAGAATGTGGTTACACATCTTTTTTTGAGACATTAAAAGAAACTCAAGGATGCAGTTACGCACATTGGACAAATTATTTTAATAATTAACTTTCATTACTTTAAATCAAGAGGTGTAAATAGAGATTATTAGGTGTGAGGTACTCGAGAGGAAAAGACAGTTATGCCTCTAAATGTCAAGACTAAGAATGCAGTTACGCATCTAGGTTCAGACTAATTAAAATTCAACAATAAAAAAAGCAAACTCTGGCATGTAGACACAAATCATTCGAAAATATATTAAGATAAGTATAAGTCGATAAAAGCAACCGTGTTAGAATCACGGGACTCGAGGGATTCCTAATACCTTCCCCTCGGTCAACAAAATTCATCACCAGAATTTCTGGTTCGCAGACCAAAACTAAAGAGTCATTTCCTATTGATTAGGGATTCAAAAAGGTGACTTGAAACACCATAACTCAATTCCAAGTGACGACTCTGAAACAAAAGATAATAATAATCCCTAAATCAATACCGTCACTTAAATTGGTAAAATCATCCCCGTTCGGAAAAGGGGTGTGACAGATACATATCTGAAATAAATTACACTTAATTTGGTTCATGTATATTTGAAATACATATCTAAAATTTATGTTGTAGAAGCTAACATCAAACTATTAACCTTTTATCTACATTTATCCCCGTAGAGTGTTGTCTTATGAGAAAGACTTTCTCAGTTGTCACGACCCAGACCGTCGTGAATGGCACTCACACTAACACTCCGGTGGGAGAACCACTACTACAACCCAAACCAAGCAAATAATCTAAAAGCTAAGGCATTTAAATCAAACACTAAGGAAATAAAAATAGAGTTCCCATAAACTCTAACAAAAGTCTAACAATAATAACTAACAATGCGGAAGAATAACCTAGAACCTGAAAGTCAATGTACCAAAACATTCTAACAATGAACCAAGTCTAAATAAGAAAGGGATATAGCCTAGACTAATGAACTAATCAACTAGCTAAAACAAATGTCTAAGTTCGAAAATGGTGGACATAGACGAAAGAGAATTCCATGGCAGCTCGGAAGAATTGGCTCACCCTTGAATTTGAACGACGATCACTGATCTTCTAGGCGAGGTCTGTCAATAGCCGCTTGAAGATGCCCTGTACTCAACAAAAATAAGAGCAAGTGCAGAATCAGTACACAACCATAGTGTACTGGTAAGATCACGTGACTATCCCACTAGTGCAACATAACAAGTCAAACAACATTATAATCGCATGCATACATATCAACATATACAATATCATCAACATTTACGAACAACGAACAACTTCACATTTTATGTCAAATCATTGGTCCTATAATGGAACCCAAACCCAAACAGTTAGCATGCCAGAATATGGCAACCGATTCCATATTTATGCCGGAACGTGGCAATCGATCCCATTTTTATACTGGAACGTGGCAACCGATCCAAGTTAGTTATGCCGGAACGTGACAACCGATCCCATTCACACACAACAATCACAATCACAAGTATATCATCAAGATCATACATTTAAGTCATGATTTCATGGTATTCATCAATTCTCTATCTCATTTACAACAAGTGTGATCAACATTGTAACATTCATACACATACAAGTATCATAATGAAGCAAGAACAAGCATACATCACACAATCATAGAATCACAATCATCACCTACCTCGAAACAAGCTTGAAACCCTAAGAAACTTGATCATTCCCTTTCCGTATTCGTTCCGCTTGTTCTTGGTCTACAAACAATCAATACAATACGGAAATCAATAAACAATCATTAATTACCCAGATTACTAACAATTCTATGAACCCTAGATCAGACCCATGATCTCAATTATCCAAATTAGGGTTGTTTCCACCATAGAGTCCATAACAAAACCTTCCCCCATCAATATTCACCCATTATATTACGTTCTATGGATCGAAAAACGGATTCGGGGAGTTAAAAGCTTAACTTTAGCCTCAAGAATGGTGAAAAACGAGTAGGAGTCGCATGAGGGTCGTTCCTGAGCTCTAAAAGTCGAAAAGTGCATAATGAGGTCGTTTAGGGGTTTATTAATGACTTTGATTCGCGTTGGGCCTGCCACAGCAGCCCCACCAAAGCGGCAAAACCCAGCGCCAAAGCGGCATTCTCGAGACAGAGAGTTATTTCAAAGATTCCAAAATTCCCATTTCACAACACACCTCTAACCCACGACGCTCAGTAAATACCCTTTACGCTAAGATCGATTTCGGGAGTTCTACTCGCCCGAATTCAATTCCGTAAAGTTGTACGGATTCCTTAACGAGTTTTCTAACTACTCATGTAATCAAAATCATAAATGATTCACCTGATTGTTACCAGATTTCCCTACATCTCAATGACTCTGACTTCGTCCAAAACTGGACAAGGTTGGGAAAATCCAAGTACTACAAAAAAGTTTTCCGTCCCCAAATTTCCCCCATTGACTTTTCTATAACGACGGGAACAGACCGTTACATCAGTGGAACTAAAAAATAAAAGAGTTTGAGACTTTGAGTACTTTTTTTTATTGATTATTAGCCACACGTAGTGGCTATGAGCATGTGTCCCGAAAGAACGTATTTTTTTTTATAGTGAATGTACCTGAGAGTAAAGATTCGAAATTTAAGCTCTCTTCATACACTTAAAAAGGGGTCATAAATAAATATATCCAAAACAATATTTTCTGACGAAAAAATAAAATTAGAAAAACTATTGTTCAATAGGTAATTAGCATCAATAATAATATGTTTTGTGTTGTTTCTTTTTATATCATTAGCCATTGGATCCTCCGAAGTTCTAATTATTCTAATCACTTCACCGCATGTAGTGTACTAGAGTTTAATTTATATGTATTATATTAGATCACTAATAAAAAAAATTTAAAAAGTAATTACAATGAGTCTTACATAATTATTAGATTTCGAATAACTAATAGACATCTTTCTTAGTTTTTTTATCTTTTTAAAAAAGGTCATGATATTGAAAACTTGAAAAACTCTTTTTAGATACCTAATAAAAAAAGGCATAAAACGCATGCGGTGAATGCGATTTATGAATAAGTTTCTCTCTTATTATTTATTGTTGAAATTACTTTATTACATCTTCTGTTTAATTTTTTTTGTCCACTACGTTTAAAATATATTTATTTATTTATTTTATTACTTTTATCATATCAAGAAAAGATAATTATTTTTTCTATTTTATACTCAACATTAATTGCATTTTTTTTTGAGAATCTTAGTATCTCGATTAGCTACCTAAAATTTCACTTTATCGGTTCGTTTCTTCAGATTGTTAAACCCCTCCCCTGTTTTTCTTTTCACGACCCACAATATTTTTTTCATCTTTTAAAAAAAGACAATGGCGTTGAAAACTTGAAAAACTTTCATAGATACATAATGGCTAATAGAAAGAGTTGAGAAAGAAAGACATAAAACGCATTCAACGAATGCGATTTATGAATAAGTTTCTCTCTCTTCTTATTTATTATTGAAATTACTTTATCACCCCTTCCGTTTAATTTAATTTGTCGACTATTTTTAAAATATATTTATTATTTTTATGATGTCAAGAAAAGATAATTATTTTTTCTATTTTATACTTAACTTTAATTGCTTTTTTTTTTTAGAATCTTAGTATCTCGATTAGCTACCTAAAATTTCACTTCATCGGTGAATGTTCGATTCTTTAGATTGTGAAACCCCTCCACTGTTTTTCTTTTCGCAACCCATAATTTTATTTTTCATCTTTTAAAAAAAGGTCATGGCGTTGAAACTTGAAAACTTCATAAATACCTAATAGAAAGAGTTGAGAAAGACAGACATAAAACGCATTCGGCGAATGCGATTTATGAATAAGTTTCTCTCTCTTCTTATTTATTGTTGAAATTACTTCATTACCCCTTCTATTTAATTTAATTTGTCCACTATTTTTAAAATATACATATTTCTTTTATTTATTACTTTTATCATATCAAGAAAAAATAATTATTTTTCTATTTTATACTCAACATTAATTGCTGTTTTTTTGAGAATCTTAGTATCTCAATTGATTTGCTACCTAAAATTTTACTTTGTCGGTGAATGTTCGATTCTTCAAATTGTTAATCCCCTCCCCTATTTTTCTTTTCTCGACCCACAATTTTTTATGTTTCATCTTTTGAAAAAAAGTCATGGCGTTGAAAACTTGAAAACCCTTTATAGATACATGAACAGAAAGAGTTGAGAACTTAAGGCATAAAACGCATTCGGCAAATGCAATTTATGAATAAGTTTCTGGCTCTTCTTATTTATTTTTGAAATTACTTTATTACCCCTTTCGTTTAATTTTATTTGTCCACTATTTTTAAAATATATGTTTTAATTTTATCATATTAAGAAAAGAAACGGTAATTATTTTTACTATTTTATACACAACTTTAATTGCTTATTTTTTTTGAGAATCTTAGTATCTCAATTGATTAGCTACCTAAAACTTACTTTATCGGTGAATGTTCGATTCTCCAGATAGTTAATATCCACCATTTTTTTTACTTTTCTCGACCCACAATTTTATTTTTTATCTTTTTAAAAAAGGTCATGGCGTTGAAAACTTTAAAAATCATTCATAGATACCTAATAGAAAGAGTTGAGAAAGAAAGACATAAAAAGTATTCGACGAATGTGATTTATGAATAAGTTTCTCTCTCTTCTTATTTATTGTTGAAATTACTTTATTACCCCTTTCGTTTAATTTAATTTGTCGATTATTTGTAAAATATATTTATTACTTTTAGCTAGAGCTGTCAAAATAGGTTTGGCCCGTTGGGCTGGCCCAACCCAATCCAACCCTTGAATTAAGTGGGGTTGGGGTTAATTTTTTCAACCCATTTAGGAATGAGCCTTTTCAGCCTCAGCTTCATTTGGCCCGCTAACCTCGTAGGCCAGCCCGTGGGCTGTGAATTTAAAAATATTTATTATATATATTTTAAGTAGTGTTTTATTTGTTAAGATTTTGTCAATAAATATTTTTAAAATATCAATATAAAATCAAGTCTAACTTCTTTGCATATCTTTTACATTTTAAGGTCATTATCCACTAAATTTTCTTATTATCACAAGCCCTTTACTCTATTATAACTATGAATCTTTGACCTCTTCTATTTTTGTGTTTACACCTAATTTTTCACTTCTCCTTTATTGTCTTGTTTATGAAAATATTGATCGTGTAATATTTTTTGCTTTGATAAATCTTATGAATGTTGTATCTTGGCTATTATGTTTTTGTTTTGTAAGTATTCACTGAAGTATGTATAATTCATGGATGAATTTATGTATGTATTGATGTCGTGTTCATCAGACATCAATGTTCGATACTCTCTTTAAGAGACCAATGTTGTCCCTTTTTTGGTTAAAGGGCCAATCCGTCCCAACCCGTGACCCACTTAGGATTGGGTTGAGCTGTTATTTTATAGGCCCTTTAATTAAAAGGGTCAGCCCATCCTAACTCATTTAACTCTCTAGCCCGTTAGAGTTGGGTTGGGTTGGGTCAGCCCATTTTGATAACTCTACTTTTATCATATCAAGAAAAGATAATTATGTTTTCGATTTTATACTCAACATTAATTGCTCTTTTTTTTTAGAATCTTAGTATCTCGATTAGCTACCTAAAATTTCACTTTATTAATGAATGTTCGATTATTCAGAATGTGAAACCCCTCCCCTGTTTTTCTTTTCTCGAGCCACAATTTTATTTTTCATCTTTTAAAAAAAGGTCATGGCGTTGAAAACTTGCAAAACCCTTCTTAGATACCTAAATAGAAAGAGTTGAGAAAGAAAGCATAAAACGCATTCAGCGAATGCGATTTATGAATAAGTTTCTATCTCTTCTTATTTATTGTTGAAATTAGTTTATTACCCCTTCCGTTTAATTTTATTTGTCCACTATTTTTAAAATATATTTATTACATCATATCAAGAAGTGATAATTATTTTTTCTATTTTATACTCAACATTAATTGCTTATTTTTTTGAGAATCTCAGTTCTCAATTGATTAGCTACCTAAAATTTCACTTTATCGGTGAATGTTCGATTTTCGAGATGGTTAATTCCCTCCCCCTATTTTTCTTTTCTCCACCCACAATTTTATTTTTTATCATTTAAAAAAGGTCAGGACGTTGAAAACTTTTAAAAAAAACTTCATAGATACCTAATAAAAAGAGTTAAGAAAAAAAAGTATAAAAAGCATTCGGCGAATGCTATTTATGAATAAGTTTCTCTCTTCTTATTATTTATTGTTGAAATTATTTTATTACCCCTTCCGTTTAATTTTATTTGTCCACTATTTTTAAAATATATTTATTTCTTTTATTTATTACTTTTAACATATCAAGAAAAGATAATTATTTTTATATATTTTATACTCAACATTAATTGTTTTTTTTGTTTCGAAAATCTTAGTATCTCAATGGATTACCTAACTAAAATTTCACTTTATCGGTGAATGTTCGATTTTCCAAATTGTTAATACCTTCCCTATTTTTCTTAGATAGTAATATTTCCTTCTTATTTTTCTTATGTAGTTATATTCTCTGTTATTTTAATTTTACACGGTGATTAATTGAATATGAAATTTAAAAGATAATTTTTTTTTTGAGATTTATTAAAATATATTTAAAATTTGTTATTTTGGATATTTTATTGCATCGAGAAGAAACCAACAATTTTTTATTGAATTTGTTTTGATTTTATGTTTATTTTTATTATATGTATTTTAGTATTGCTCTTCTTCCTTTATTTTGTTTTGAAAAATGTAAATTTATTATCTTATAATAAAATAAAGAAAAAGTTGAACTAAAAGGACCTATGTAAGTATAAACTTACAAAAATATAATAGTTACGATTTTTTTTGCCTTTTATTTATTTTCATTTCTTTTTTGTCTTTATGTCAATGATAAATAATAATAATAATAAAAAAAGAAAGGTATAGTAATAGGCAGTCCCAATTTGGATCTGAAAGTGTTGTTCTTGGTATAGTTGACCCAATTCTCTTCTTGTGCTGAGTTTGTTTGAAGCTCCGGTGATCTCTTTCTTCTCCGGCGAAATCTACTTGTAAGTGAATTCTGAATTGGTTATCAACATTCCCCAATTTCGATTTTCTATACTTATTTGTGATTTTTACAAGTTATATATGCATTCTTATTTATAATGATCTGCCATTTGGGGTATTGTTAAAACGGAATTAGATCATGAATTTTTTTCATTGAATTGTCAGATTCAGTTTATGAAATGCAATTATTAAGTTTATGGATTCCCTTCTAATGATCTTTGATGAATTGTGGATTTAGTTTCAATTGCCTAAGATCTGCGTTGGTTATTGTGGATCCCCTTCTCTTCTCATAATTATTTTTTATCATTTGCCCGAGTTTTGAGTGGTTGCAACTTGTTACTTCTTGTGCTGGATCATGTTCGTCTCTTGGTCTGGAGTTACAGGTTGTGGCAGAGGCGGAAGATAGTACTATCTGTTTCCTTTAACGTAAACTTAAGTCTATACTACAATCAAACACAAGAAGATGATGTGTTAAATATATGAAATTTTGGCACTTTTGGGGTGCTTTAAAATTAGTGATTGTGCTGAAGCACAAAGTAACCTGGAAAGAATACTCGAAAATGTTAAAAGACGCTTTAGAAGATGAAATTAACCTCAAGACATGCTGTCATCTATGTAATATTCATAGTGTATATACCTAAATAAGATAATAAGAACTTATGATAACTGTATCGCTAAGGTCTAATAAGAACAATATTGTGACCACGTATTGAAGAATATGATTCTATATAGGATAAACATTGATCGTTTTTCTATACATGGCTAAGATTCTTACTGCATTCTGGTTGGATATTTACAATTTTGAATATTGTGAATAAGCTGCAGAAAGAGCTTGAAAGGGTCTTATCTGTTCTTAGAAAATGATTAATGCTTTAAACAGAAGATCAAATGCCAATTTCCCCAGTAAACATGGATGTGTGCTTCTAAAATGATCTGCTAGCACAGCCAACAGAAGATGTCACTCTGATTGGTGAATTAGAAGAAGCTTCAACAGGGAATAGCCGGTCATTGATAAATGCGGATGTTAAACACCTTAATCAATTCCATACATTCTCCTTGAAAGGACCAGAATCTTGTAATAAATTCATAAAAAGTTTAACCTGTATGAAAATACAAGAAGATAGAGATCAGTGAAAGCTCCTAAAAGCTGCTATATACATAATAAGATGGTTCCATCTTCAGAAATTTGGAGATGATCTTGCAAAATCAACTTAACGTCTTTATTTTCATCAAGCACAAAAAGATATTACCTTAACGGATTTAGAGATTTTTGTATAACAATCTAAACTAAGCTACAGCTGGAGGATTTTGGAGGGGAAGAAACACAACAATAACAAACCTGTTCAGACCGATGGGAAGAATCCATTAAGAAAGTCCATAGGGGCCTGTTGTCACTCTTTCATCTGATTTATTCCCAGGCGTTATATGACTAAGGGAAGAGAATAATTAATTATTTGTCCCAGAGAAAAGCATATTGACCATCATATTGTTACCCATCAACCTCAATAAAGTAGTGTTTAATATTTTATTTGTAGACTCATATCCTGATGGAGAGCTTTCACTGCCTTGGGATTGTCAGCAGACGGCTTTTTATGTAGTCCCCAAGATGGTCACTTAGCATAATATAAGGTTACAAACTGGTTAGAATATCTGGAACCTTCTAGCTTAAAAGGACAGGAAATTAAAGTGACACTTAGAATGTGCCTTCCAAGCTTCCTGGTATTCGATTGTGTAAAGAAGTCTTATACAGCTCTGTTGTTTCATTTTTAAAGTTCAATACAACCTTGTGACCTTGCATTTAATTAGGTTCTTCTGCTCATAATATAAGTTTTTCATTTTCTAATTTTCCTTTGAGGAAAGAAACATTCTAGAAAAAGGCAACAGTCATCCAAAAGGCTTTTCATTGGGAAGAATAATCACCTGAGCAGTTTCTCGTAAGTCGTTCCAACAAATCATCAATGATTCTGTTAAACTCCTCATCTAGAACATAGTGACAGCTGTAAGTAGTCACTGTCACATATCCCCTCACTAGAACATAGTGCACAAGCTGATGCAAGTTAGAAGATTCATTTAAAAAATAACGTTTGATCTTGTTACTTCTTCCAGTATGGTGATTGCTTTGAATTTGTGCTGATTTACTAATCTACCTTCCTGATAATTTCGAAAAAAATGAAAATGGTGTATCTGAGCTTTTGCCATTCCATAAACTGAGTCTCACAATACAATGAATTTTGAGCTTTTGCCAGATGGAACGAGAAGTCATAATATGAAGTCATTCACAAATTCCCTTCTTGTAATCATAACTATAGACTTCGGCTAAAAAGTAAAAAGAGATATGAGTTGTTATGATGATGCAAATCAATAGCCTCAGGGGCATGTCCTGTAACCGTTGCAAGAGAATCGCTCTGACACTTATATTGAACCGTAGTACAAGAGACGATTTGCTCTAGCTACATTATTGAGCCCAAGAGTTGAGAATAATAAGTTTTTCACTGCCCAAAATTGAATACCTGCTTAGAATAATAAAACAGAAGTGTAAAATTGTATGGATATGATTCTCATTTTGTATCTTGATGAGTTGGATCGTTTCTATATGGATTCCTTTCCCAAACTCTTCGTGATGTGTTTCCGAGTACTCCTTGATCATTTCGTCCAAGAAGAGGAGTTCCTCTAATTCTTTGAATTTTTCTAGAAGACCCTTTTCTTGAGATTCAAGAAAATTTCAGGTGGAGTTCAGTAACCGAGGGGGGGTTGGGCAGAAGACAATGAATAGAATGGATTCAACTTCTAATCATTTGCACTTTAAGTGACATAATTTATCTAGAGTGCTTCTTGAATGCAAATCAATCAGTATGCCTAAAAACGTTAGATTGGGCGAGTGTGTGAAAGAATAGATATTAGCGTCATTGATAATTAGTATTTTTTCTATTCTGGGATTTTTTATCATCATTAGGAGCATACATCTGATGATTTTGGTTATCCATGAAAATTAAATTTTTGAAATTTTTTATTAATGACATCGGATATATTTTTAGCAGGTATTCTTCAAAGTTGTGAACTTTATGTGATTTGGGTGTTGTTTTAATGTTGTTTTGTTCATTTTAGGATGTTGAGTTTACTTAGTTTTGGCCATGTTCTGATTCAGTAACTGACCAGAAAAAAAAAAGAAGAGATAGCATATTAACCTAATCACACCACCAAATCCTTCTTGTTCTATTTTTTTCCGCAGGTATTCTTCAAGCTGTGAGCGTTATGTGATTTGGGGGTTGTTTCAATGTTGTTTTGTTCATTTTGGCTTGTGGAGTTTTACTGAGTTTTGGTTGTGTACTGTAGTGGGTAGTTGTTTCTTGTTATTGCTGATGTTGTTTAAATATCTTGGAAATTGCTAGGTTGTTGGTTGTGCTTAATTTTATTCTTTGTTGTTGAAATTGTGTCTTTTGGAATTTTTGGTTTTTCTGTGAACAGAATTGTTTTCTCATTGGTTAAAGCTGTGATCTTTATTGCTTTCTTTGAGCTGAGGGTCTATTGAAAACAACCTCTCTACCTTCCGGTAGGGGTAAGGTCTGCGTACACTCTGTCATCCCCAGACCACACTTGTGGGACTATATACTGCGCATGTTGTTGTTGCTGATATCGGATATAGGTAAAAAAAAAGACTACTTTGTCTATAAGAAAATGAAAAACCCAACTGATAGGGTCATTTTGATGTTCATTTACACTCTCATTTACAATTTTGTGTCCTATATCGAAGTGATATTTCTTTCTATGTAAATTATAACCTCACTTCTTTTCAGCTAAGTAGCTTGGCAAAATGTCAGGGCAAACCAACCGCTTGGTTGTTGTCCCCACAGTTACGATGCTTGGAGTTATTAAAGCTCGCCTTGTTGGAGCAACAAGAGGCCATGCTTTGCTGAAAAAGAAAAGTGATGCTTTGACTGTGCAGTTCCGTCAGATTTTAAAGAAAATAGTATCAACAAAGGAATCGATGGGAGATGTCATGAAAAATTCCTCATTTGCTCTGACAGAGGTAAAATATGCTGCTGGTGAGAACATCAAGCACGTTGTCCTTGAAAATGTCCAGACTGCTACTCTGAAAGTTCGATCACGGCAGGAAAATATTGCTGGGGTGAAGCTCCCCAAGTTTGAGCACTTTTCTGAAGGAGAGACCAAGAATGACCTGACTGGATTAGCTAGAGGTGGGCAACAGGTACAGGCCTGCCGTGCTGCTTACGTGAAATCTATTGAATTACTTGTTGAGCTTGCATCTTTGCAAACATCATTCTTGACTCTTGATGAGGCAATCAAGACAACAAATCGGAGGGTCAATGCGTTGGAGAATGTTGTGAAGCCTCGGTTGGAGAACACAGTTCTTTACATCAAGGGGGAACTTGATGAACTGGAAAGGGAGGACTTCTTCCGTTTGAAGAAGATACAAGGTTACAAGAAGAGGGAGGTAGAGAAGCAGATGGCCGCTGCCAGGCTATATGCAGCGGAGAAGGCTGCTGAAGATATTTCTTTGAAGAGAGGTATTTCACTTGGTTCAGCCCATAACTTACTGTCCCATCCTTCACAGAAAGATGAGGATATTATTTTCTAATGTGGAGGTCAGCTTTTATTAGTCACGTCTGTTGTCAAATATAGATGGATAATATTATGAGATGGAGAGATTTTTCCTGTTCAAATAAGAGCTCTGTGCATGTTTGTACTTAATGAACTCTACGGGGAGCTGCCTCATTGCTTAGTTTTGTGTGTTTTTTCAATTTTTTGATTCAGTGAGAGTCTTTTTTACCTGGAGAGCTGTTGGATGGAAATTTTATTTTTGAATATGTTGCATAAGCTTATCTGATATTTCCTGTCTCAGAATTGTGTCATGTATTTGATAATAATATTCTCTCCCTTCTTTACATCAACACTGCCCTCAAATATAGAAATAGTGAAAACAGCTTTCCTTCCAAGGATTGAGGTGGATGCACTTGCAGATCTTTTCTCTGTTATCTGGGAGATAAACTTGTTCCAAGTCTCGTAATTCTTTTTGTACGGGTATATTGAGGAAAACGACGCACGATAAAGGGTGTGTTTGGTATGAAGGAAAACATTTTCCGGAAAATGTTTTCCAATTTTCTCATGTTTGGTTGGGTTAAATGTTTTTCAAATCAACTCATTTTCCTCAAATTTAAGAAAAATGACTTCCCTTCAAAACTTAAGGAAAACATTTTCCAAAACTCTCTTCCAACTTCCAATTAAAAAAAAAATTGTTGAAAAAATCAATTTATTTTG